>PVPY01001336.1:0-11222 GCA_002982035.1 Fusarium algeriense | reverse complement strand
CTTGATACCCGCCGCTGCCATACGGATCATCTGATCAATATCGTCACCGCCACCGCCACCGCCTGGGGCGCCATTCCAAGATCCGCCTTGTGTCGGTCGTTGCGGAAGACCAGCTGCGGTGGGTAGAGCACCGGATGATGGGCGTGCGGGAAGAACGTTGGCGGAGAAGGAGTAGGGTTGGGCTGGGATCGGGGCTTGCGCGGGATAGCCTTGTTGATCGTAGGGTGCTTGGGGGGTTTGGTAAGGGGCGTTCTACACAAATTAGCATTAATCTGGGAAACCCGTAGAAGTGAAAATACTCACGAAAGAAGCTTGCGCTTGCGTCTCGGTGTTTGTGGCCGCAGTAGGATCCACGCCTCCATTGGCAGCAATCTCCTTCTTCCTCTGTCGAAACTCGGCCAATCTCTTCTTCAGCTCCTCTGGCGTCTCAGTCTTGATCTTCTTTTGTGCATGTCCCTGTCCAGGTAAAGGATTTCCCGTCGCGATCTGTCTATCCTTCTGCGCTTGTTGAAAGTTCTGTAGGATTCGGTTGCGATGTTGATCGAGCATGTCCTGGGGAATACCCTCCATACCGAAAATCTCCACCTCAAGACCTTGTCTGCTAGGGAGCGCATTCTCGACTTGTGTGAGGTTTTCCTTGTGGACTTGGTTCATGTGCACGGAGAGACCTGTGGCGAGTGTCAACGTTTTTTCGTCAAAGACTCAGAATGATTGGAACGAACCTCCTGCAGTGTTAAGGCGACGGCCACAGCGGTCGCATTTGAAGTGCTTTGCCTTCTGATGAGAGATGAGAAGCTTCAAATCTTCGAAATCACGTTCGCCTGTGATACAACATTAGCATTGAGCCATCAGAGCGCAAGGCGCCAGGTTCGTACAGTAGTAACACCAAGGCCGACTGAGGACCTCCTCGATGTCGGGGTGACCGCGCCGCTTCTTGCCCATCTTGTTATTGATGTCGGATATGTATTACAAGCCGATAAGAATAGTGCGCGATGCAATTCGAGCGCACAGAGGTTCCTGATAATTGTCGATTCGCAATATCTCGGACGTGGAGCCTAGAACTGAACGCGACAAGAAGAGTGGGTAGCTTGGTCGGAGAAGCCCCGGTTAAATAGCACAGAGTACCTTTAACACCAAGCATCTCTTGAGGTCACAGCCTGGCAATTATCACAGAGATCACTTTGTCACTGCAAAATCAGTCTTAAAGCAAAAGGTCAAACATCATAGTTGCAAATTTTTATAAGTATTGTGCTGTGTAGTGATTATACATTGATTATGTACGTCTATAAGATCAAACAAGTAGATGTATCGCAGAAGCTGAAATCAGTATCATCCAAACCTATCTCCCAATGCCAAGATGCATATTTTTCCGGTCCAACCCCATCGTTACATATCTCATCAAATCCTTTTGCTAAAGCGCCTTTTTGAATCATGTCGATTCTTTCCCATTGCAAAACATCCCGGTTACAAAAACGCCCCAAAGAATGCTCCCCCATCAAAATATTCAAGATCCATTTGGCGCCACCTGGTCAAAAATTATCAGCGGCCATTGGACCCCCTGCTGAATGCTGTTGATGTCATTTGCCGAAGGGCTAGAAGTGACGCCCGGGACGCCCGTGCTAGTCGAGGTATCTCGTGTACTGCCTCCGAGCGTCAAGAGTGTCGATGCGCTGAAGCGGTCTTGCGTGTCAGTGATGGCTGAAGTCCAGTCGTGCCAGGTGTTCCCGCGGCTCTGCCAGAGCATGTCGGGCTGAGGCGGGACCTGGGGAGGCTGTGAGAATGCGAGCATTGGGTTTACTTGCGCCACGGACGACGGGAGTGCCGATGTGGTAGCTGCGACTGCAGCTTGTGCTGATGTGTTGTAGAACATGGCACCAGTGTCGTAACCTGGAGCTGCCATGTTGTTTTGTGGGTGTTCATTGTAGGCGAGTGTTGGGTAAGGAGTGTGTCCATTGAGATCAGAGTCCGGGAAGTAGCTCTTGGTAGATGGAACTTCACTTGGAGCACTGGTCGCTGCGGACTGGACCTGAGAAGGTGGGTAACTCGAGGCCTGCTCCTGTTTGACCTTTGGTGTAATAGAAGGTTGAGCGCTCTTTGTCACATTGTTACGCATGTCATGGTCGATCCACGCAATCGTGCGGTCAATGATGTTTCCAATTTCAGTAGCAATGCTAGAATCCGAGCCTGTCGCATTGTTAGGGCTGACTGATCTGCGCACTAGAGGCTGGAACTTACCGAGAAGAGAGCCAACTTCCTCAAGAATGCCGATCCAACCGTTCATCTCCTCCCGCAACGTGGCAATAGCCTCGGGTGTCGTTTCGAAACGTCGCTCCCACATGGCAGCCAACATGGTGAAGGTGCCAGCTGTGTACATGGAAGTCTGATACCAAGTCGTATCAAGACACTTGCACTTCTGGATCTCCATCTGACACTGAAGCATCTTGCGTGAAACATCCTCGCAGATGGCCATGTTCTCGGCCATCATGGCCTTGTCGTTTGTCATGGCCACTGAAGGGTGTCGCAGGCAGAGACGGAATTCAAGGGCCCAGGTTTTGGCGTAGACAGCTGCCAGACGCGTGTGCTCAGTCTGCTCAGCATGGTCAATCACCAATTGGCCAGGGAGCTCGTCCTCCCACTTCTTGATCTGAGCTTCAAGCGCCTTGACAATGCCAACATAGTTTCGCGAATCCCGTCGAACACTGTAAATGTTGGAGTACATTTCCATGTAGATGGGGATGATCTTGAAGCTCACGATACCTGGCCAGTAAGGGCAAGGAATGTCGCGGGTTGTGTCGACGCCTTCATCCGAGAGAAGCTCATCAGCGATAGGCTCGGGAAAGCCGACATCAAATTCCTCAACGGTAATAGGCATCGGCCGGCCACGACGTCCACAAACGGCGATGTAGACAGTCGTGATGACCCAGAAAGCTCTCTTGCGAAGCTCATGTTGAAGATTGTTAGGCTCGCCTGGCTTTCTTGACTCTCGGTGCAGGTTCAATTCAAGTGCACGCTGAAGGGCAAGGTTGGCGACGATTGAAACAACACCAGACTTGGGGAAAGCTCTGGTATGCTTGACAATGATGGCCATGGCCTGAACCGAAGCCAGATCTCGGGTGCATGTCAGCTCAAAGAACTTGCTGAGGGCGAAATGGTAGTGCTTGTTGGATTGCTCATTCATTTGAGTGCGCTGCTCAACATTTTGCCAGTTTCTTGTGCCATACTGGTAGCAGATGATGGCAAAAACCATGTGCACTGTAACAAGCTCCGCCACTGAAGGTTCAAAATTAGGTTCATCGTACATGTGGGTCAACTGTATGGCTGTTAGCGAGTGACCTTGAGCGACAATGAGACAAAACTTACCAATCGCATGAAGGAAGGCTTGTGGAGGATAGGAAGAAAGGCGGAAAAGGTCATAAAGTACCATTCGGCGTAGGTGAAGGCATCTTCGCGAGGAGGCAGCTCAGCGTGCATGGGAGGATTGACTCTCATGATCGATTGGAGGAAAGACTGCGGGGAATTGTTGTACGATGGCGCCGCCTTGCCATCAACTGGAAGCTCCTCTGCATCTTGTGGCTCAAAGGATGCGAGGTCGACTGTCATGCCTAGAATGGACAATCGCGTACCCCCGATAGAACTGAGGGGGGCACTGTCAAGTCCGACTCCAAGGTGATTGTCATGAGGGCGGGACTCTAATGTGCGAGGGAAGCTTGGAGACCAGCTGGGAGCTGATCCAGTGTCCTTGAATACTGCGCTGCCGACATGTGACCATGTTTCGCCAGTATTTGGGTCAGGAATTGGGTTGCCCATATCGTCAAAGTTAGAACTGGAGGGGCACTGTGCGTAAGGTGACCACTCCCAGGGCTTGACTTCGACGCCCTTGTTGTCGAGGAGCTTCTCAAGATCGCGGATATGGGAAAGCATGTCGCTCTTTTCCCTCTCCAACTCCTGCAGGTATCCTCTTCGTTCTGTGCGCCCTGTCACGCGATCTGTAACATAGCATTCAAGGTTCTGGTTGGTGCAGTGAGAGCAACCTTCAGGAAGTGCATCGCATCGAATCTTTCGAACCTGTGAATTTGGCGCGGTTAGCATCTGTTGAGAACATGGTCTGCGGTTCCTGACGTACCTTGCATCTGTCGCAAGCTTGACCAGTGCGTGTATAAGATTGTAATCGGTTCTTGACAACGCTAGAGAAGTCGTCTGGGCCGCGTTCTAGCCTGGGAAGCTTGACTTTGCCGGGAGCTTGAATTGGGCCGTCATCTTCGCCGTTGCTCGCAGCCCGCTTGGGGGGTCGTCCTGGCATCTTGGACTTGATGCGCGGAGAGATGCCCCTCGATGAAGCTGGTGAAGATCTCGCGGAAGAAGTAGCTGAAGAATAATCGCTCTTGTTGCTGCCGCTCGTGGAAGACGCGGTGCTGGCCTTTGTCCTGGCCGTGCAACGAGATATCGCGGCAGGCTGGCGCGGGCGCCGCCCAGTGGGTTTTGTTGAAGTCGCAGTCGCAGGGGCCTTTACAGCGGCGAGAGAAGGATTGCAGTTGTAGGCAAATGTATCAGGAGCCCAGGCGAGGGCAGGGTAAGAGCGGGCGTCAAAGGGCCAGTAGAGGTGACCTGGGCCTGGCTGCGACGTCAACGACAACGACGTGGGAGTGGAAAAGTTGGCGATGGAGGAATTGAGGTTGCGCTGGGATATTGCCTCCATCATACTGGTCCGGGAACGAGGTCTTGAGCTTGGGTGTGCTGGGGCTGGTGCTGTCGGCACTGAGACTGACACTGTACAGGGGATGGGCTTAGCGGGGAATGCGCTGTGCATTAGCGGCCTGCCGGGTATGGGGGGACTCGACACTGGGTGGAGGTGGAGGCGCAGGTGTAGGCCTCAGCGAACCCCAGTGGACGCAGGTGACGTGAAGACTGACGCGGAGCGGAGCTGGATATGAGACGGGATGAGAGGGAGGGAGGGGACAGATGGGATGATTTGCTTGTGATCTGCAGTAGAGATGGTCTAGACCTCTAGTGGCTGTAAAAATCTCCTGTTCTTGTGTGTATCTTGAAGAACTTGAGTAATCAGGACAATTGTATATGTAAAGTATGCACAGTTATTGAATGATGAATCGAGCAGGGATAAGGCTGGTGAAGGTCTGGTCTTATAAGCAAAGAGATCTGGTGGATATCTTGAGGTTGTAACCATCCATCCATCCATCCATCCATCTTTAGTTCACATCTTAGCTTTGGCGAGTTAAAATAGATACACCTACCGTACCGATCTCACAGTACTAAGAGATCTTCCCGGAGTTGGCGTTCAGCATAATTGTTCCCATCGTCGACTTGTCTTTGCACGGAAGGCCCGTATCTTGCTGAGAAAAAGCACACAGACAGGTTCTCTCTATCAAATATGGAAGATTTCTCATCCGGAGACACAATACCATCACTGTAAAGAAACGGAGAGGCCTTCTAGAAGAATACCGGTAGACTGGGAGAGCAGCCACGATAATGTGAGTGCTGGATGAATTCTCCGTAGCCCAGAGTATGACACCGGATCGAGTGACAGGGCCAGACCAGAGTTTCCAACCGGAACAAGAAACGAGGCGCTGCAAGGGGAGATGGCTCCACTGTGGCCGTCGAGACCGTGGTCTTTTTCTGGGCAAGCCACGAGACTTCTTGGGAGAAGATGCCGTACAAGCGCAATGATGCTGTGGCTGAAAGAGACAAGGTCAAAGCTCGGCGGTACCGTGAGATTTTGGCCATGACGATTCGTTACCAGTAATGTCAAGAGAAACAAGCTGATGAGCGGAGCCTAGAGCTTAGAGCCCAGCCCAGCTCTTAGAACTCGTATTATTATTATGATTTGCATGCTACTTAGACAATGAAACCATTGATGAAACTGCAACCCTACACTACCGGTAACCGAGAGCCAAGCCAGTTCCTGTCCAGATTAGTGTTCGTGTGATTGGCTTTATGCTGGTGCCTTGCTGATCAGGTTTATCCTTTCAGCCTTCAGCCTTTAGGTTGGGTTGAGTTGGGTTGGATTGGCAGCCAAGAAGTTGATGATCCCGTTCCCGCTACGGACGGCATATGTCAGTCAACCTTGATGCTGTGGCGCCGGCCTTGTATCGGAGATATTACGAAAACTCAACGGTGAAAGGGCTACGATGAAGCTGACAACGTGGGTATAACGGATGAGGCGACTGAGTCTGACTTGTTACTGAGAGACATGGAAAACGTTTAGCCAAATCAATTAACAAATATTCATTGATCTCATCCAACATAACTATGGTACTAAAGAACAGAGTTGTTCGAGGCCGGCTTCTCCTCACTCGTGACGTGTTACAACATCAATATTAAGTTATAGTACAGTAGTGTCAAAAGGACCATCCTATTGAATATACAGTACGAACACAGTACAGCAAACATGTGACGACCCTTGCTTGTCTTTGGCTGAGGTGGTGACTTGACGTGCCGTGCCCCGCTGTAATTGCACAGCCCATCCTTAGATCTCACTCAATTACCCCTCCAAACTAAACTAAACCCAAGATCGAAACGAAACTGCGAAAAAACCACCACCACAACAACAACAACGTTACGCACTATCCCCAGAAATTAAGTTACAAAAATCAGCAGATTTTCTAAACGAACTTTTGTCTCTATTAACTGCCAAGACCAACTACAACGGCTCTATCGGCTTCCAGGCCCTTGTCTTGTCTTGTGACTCCCAACTCAACGCAGCAACAACAATGTCTCTCGAAATAGTCTCTCTCGAGCACCTGCCAAACTCGCACAAGGTCTACGTTGCCCTATTTCGTGACGTACAGAATGCGGCCTTTTTGCATCAGCAGCTGCTTGCTCGGAACCCCCAGTTCGAGTACGCCTTTATCGATGCCTCGGTGGTGAGTTCCGCGCGGAGTACCCGACTTGAGTATAGGGCAGTTTCGTTAATACAGAGGGCTTCTCTCTCTCACACCAGGTTGTCTCACGGCTTCAATTATTATCCGCTGTGTTTAAGGCTACGTCGACGGCTGTGAATGGCGCTCTCAGGACTCCAAACGTTCACTCCGAGATTGTCTGTGCAATGAGTTCCTCAAATAACGTAATATGTCCCCTTGTTCCGAGATATCTTCGTCTGGCTTACATTGATACTCAGATTGCTGATGCCTATCGTCGATATGGTATCTCTCCCTCTACCAAGGATCTCATCGTTGTCAAGGTTACATCCCCTGGAGAGGATGGTGCTGAGCCTTTGACCCATGACCAGATCTGGGAGCATCTCAAGGCGAACGTAGAGGGAGAGCCTTTACCCATCACTGATGATCAAATCTCTACCACCACTGACGTACCAAAGGTGCGCAAGTACTACAAGTTGAACGGACTCAAGTGGCTGGACGATATTAAAGATGAAAAGGTCAAGCAGAAGGAGATGGAGTCACTCGTCATAGGCGCAATGGCTCTAAGGGGTGTCTGAAGCACGATAACAAGTCAAAAGCTTCACATTCAATCAAACAATCATCGTCAAAGACTCAAACGTAAGTCATTTCTTCATCTATGCTTGATCTATCTCGGATATTGAGATGCTAGACGCCCTGGACTCCTGATCGCTACCCATGATGCAAAACAAAAGAAACATAAAGACATGATATCAAGTTCTTTTCTCTTCCCTTTTCCCTTTTTTAGTTTTTGTTCTTTTTTACTTCTTTAAGCCAAGCCAACGGCGCTCTTGCATCGTCGGACAAGCTCGGCCCAGAGAGCATCCCGGCTGCCCCTGGTTCGCTGAACGGCATCCTTGTTCTCGTGCGCGCGTCGGAGGAGGTACTTCATGCACTCGCCAGTGGTTCCCCAGACGAGGTACTTGTAGGCAGGCAGAACTTTGGTCTTGTCAGACTGACCAGCCTCGACAAGCTCGCAGCTGACCTCATCAGCCATGCCCTGAAGTTGAGCGAAAGCAATGTCGGACTTGGCTCGGCCGGCCTCCATGATGGCACGGGCTCGTCGCACGGACTCGGCGTTGTGAGAGGCGACGACAAGGCTGGCAGCGGGGTACTCGCCGGAGCCCTTGACGTCAATGTTCCACTCGCGGGTGAGGACGCTGGCGGCGAGGGAGTCGAAGCAGGCATCGGTCTCCTCCTTGGTATCGTGGAAGAGCTCGCGAGGGTCGGAGTTGAGATAAGCGCCACGGACAAGCTTGACACCGAGAGCAAAGTTCTCGACTTGAGCGAGCTTCAGGTGGTTGGAGAGAACCTCGGGGCACTTCTTCTTGTAGGCTTGGTAGGTGCCAAAGATGACAGCCTCACCAAGACCCTTGTTGTACTTGCGAGTGAACTCCAGAGTCCAGTCATCAATACCATCCTGAAGCATGTCCTGCTCGGCGTCGAAGAGGAGACGGACACCTCGCTCGTGAGCAAGCTGGCAAATGGAGTCGATAGCCTTGTACATGGCGGGGCTGGGAGGAAGACGGTCCTTGAGCTGGTAGAGAGCGATGCTTCCGGCACCAGTAAACTTGAGGGCGACAAAGTCACCAGGCTCAGCAAGTCGGACAGTCTCGAGAGTGCCTCGAGCCCAGGGGAGAATCTCGTTCTGAATGCACTCCTCGGTCTCCATAGCACCGTTCTTGAGACCCTCGCCCTCATCCTTGGTGAGGACAACCTCCTTTGCGTAGTTCAGAATAACACCAGTGAAACCAATGTTCTTGAGTCCATCGATAGTCTTCTTGATCTCGGGTGACTTTTCGCCTGCGCAGAACTGAGCGTAAAAGGTCTTCTTGAGGAAATATCGCAAAAGCGGGTTCTTGTCGGGGTTGAGAAGAGGGTTGGTAGTGTTGGCTAGAACGCCCATGATCTGCAGAGATGGAGGTAGCAGGAGAGGCGAGGAGGAGACGGTCATGGTGGCGAGAGATCGAAGAATCATGGGAAGAGGAAGAACGGATAGAGGCGCCTTGCTGGGAGCGGAAGGAAGAGGGTCGGGAATCTGTTGCTGCTCGACAATGGTGTTTGTGCGTCGCTCAGAGGAGTGGATGTGACGGCGGGCGACCATGTTGGTCTTTGTGATGGTGAGGCATGGTCGGAGTGTGTTGATGGTGATGGCGTTGGAAGCAGTCGCCCAGCGAAGGGGCTGGGCAGTCCCTCGCCGAAGGGCCGAGCTCATTATATGAGATGTGTGGTGTTGAAAGTTGGAGTCCTAAGTGGTTGTTTGGTGGAGAGGCTGGATCAGGATGGAGGGATCCAGAAATGCTTGGGTTGGTGATGGTGTTTGTTTACGGAGCGATGATGCAAGATAAGTCAATTTAGGTTCTAAGGTATCTGGTTGAGTTGTGGAAGGGTGGCAGAGAGCTTATTATATCTATCTCAGACACTGGCAAGTGTTAGTCTGCGACTGATTATCAGTGTCGGTTGACTGCGGTGCTTCATCTGGGTCTGTGCCTGGGGCGTGTGAGGGAGGTGGCGCTATCTCGAGCCCATAATCCATATCTCGCTTGCCCTGTTTGTTTAGCTCTCCCCATTCCATGCCATAGCGAAAACAAAAAAGAGCCAATTCTTCCTTGTCATTGATCTCCAGCTTGCTCCAGTTGAGTTAGTCATTCATGGTCATGTTTACGCTATACCAAGGCCCCTGGTCCTCCGCAGAGGCCGAGCCAGACCGGCCCGTGACTATCTTGCAGGCAAGGCGAAAGAGAAAAAAAAAGAAAAGACCCAGATGTACGGAGCTTATCAGCCGTCACGTGGCTCATTTTAGCTCTGCATCACCCATTGGGGCCGAAAGTAGCCGTTGAGGGGCGTGGGGGGTGTAAGTCATGATAATTGGACTTTTGAGATTAGAAGCTGGGGATTATTTCTCTGATTGCCGCAACAGGCCGCGATCCCAGTAAATACGTGTTATGTAATTGGTGAGCAGTGACAAAACTAGCAAGCACAGGGCATTGTGGGGAAACCTGGGAGATGCATCACCAGCATTCTCTTAACTGTTTTGAGATTGACATTGATGGTTTGTGCTGAGACTGAGACAGTTGGGAGGGTCTTGTGACTTGGTTTATGACGATATGTCCAACTCTCTGACTTCAAAGCCACTCCATTGTTGGTCAATGATGTGCAAGGGGCTGATGATGTGTCGTTGCAATCGGTAGATAAGGCAAATATGATACATATGCCGACATCCAATGACGAATGGGGCTCTGCTACCGTATCTCAATGGCCTGGAACTGGGACAGAGAAAAATGTTCGATCTCGCTAGAAGCTTTCTGCAGTGTCTGCTTATCGATGATGTCTCCATAAAAGACCGACCAAAGCCGCTCGCCCTGGGCTGGTCGGAGTGCCCCGATAACGACAACACTAGTATTATTATTTTTTATCTTGAATTGATCTGGTCTGTTTTATTCCCCTGTGCCTGTCTCTGGTCAATGCGATACCTTTTGAACCATTGAGCAAGTCTTGATATATCTACAGTTTTAATATTGTACATAGAAAACTCAATTACATCACAATGCTGGTCGAGCATCTTCCCTTGTCCTTGAACTCCGACCTCGCAGAAATTCAATATACCCGATCGGTCTGCCTCGGGCTAAGCCAAGCACATCTTGAATCCCACCGTACGCAAGACCAAACAATAACCCGTATCGCGCGGTCCGGGCGGCGGTTGTGAGTGACAGGCGATCTAGATGCACACGCCGAATATCGGCGCTCGTTAGCTCATCTCTTTCTGCTGCCTCTAATGTAAAAGAAACCCTGCTCCACATCATGCAATGCTTGCAATATCTACCCGTCGCTTTCCATCAAAGCTCCCAAACGCCATGCATTCCCCATATGGGGTTTTGCGCAATACCATTTCCCTTAGTCAAGCCGAGGTCTAAAAGAATAGACAGAGAAAGGAATTGACCACTTACGCCAAAGAGAAAACGCGCCAGCGACTGTAAGCGTAGCTATCGTCGTAGAAAACATGTCGCTCGCCCCGCGATATCGATCGACCGTGCTCTCAAGCGACAAGGCCATCAAGCTCCAGAAACCCGTCTTGAGGCCCATGCGGAAACCCTCTCGTATGCCGCCCTGCATGGCGTGGTAATTCTTGCTCTTGTGGTAAAAGTACCACCCTGTCGTTGTGTCGGGCATCTTGTGCGCATGCTCCGCCCGGAACCGCAGCTGCGCCATCTGTCCACCCTGCGTCGCACCAAGCGAGAAGCCCACGAGTGCTGACGAGATTGTGCCCAGCATGAGCCGCGTTGGCGTCGCGACAGACAGACGCGGGTAGGT
>PVPY01001335.1:1567-13802 GCA_002982035.1 Fusarium algeriense | reverse complement strand
AAAGTAATTTTAACACAATGCTGGCCCCCGCATCAAGCAGACAGGGACAAATGACTATCCGACCGGCAGACAATCAGTCACCACTAGACATACACCGGGCAGTCTGTGTGACGTAGAGTAGTTGTAGCCTCTCGTCCAGAGAGAGCAGTGCCGAGAGACTCATGCTCCAGAGCAATAGTCCATGCGCACAAGAGGGAAACAGGAACAAGAACACCATCTCCCCTCAAGAGAGACAGATGCAGAGCAGGGAAATACCCCAAGCATCTCATAAGAGCAACGGAGACGGGGCAAAACAAGGAAACAACACTATCTCTCATCAAGAGAGACAGATGTAGAACAGGGAAACGCACCAGGCATATGATCGAAGCAACAGATAAGACGCATGAACAAGGAAACAGGAACACTACCTCTTGTCAAGAGAGATACATGTACGACAAAAGAAAGACACCCGGCAGATGGACTTGCTACGCTTCTTGGGGTCGTCCCAGATCTCTTGACCCTTCCTGGGATCCTCCGCAAGCCGCGAGACCAGGTTCAGACGAGCCCGAGAAACCATACCTATTGCCTCCAAGTGCAGATCAATGTATGGGTTACGGGCACCCGCGTTCCGACTGCATTCCTTGGTCTTGATCGTTCCTTTCGATGTCACAGCAGTCGTCTCGCTGGCTGGGCGCCACCACCTCTGGTCCTTTGATACCAGAAACTTGGCTTGTTGTATAGTGGCTTGGGTATAAAGGACCGTCCAAATATCCTGAACAAAGAACTCCTTCTCAAGAATCTCTGCGGCGGTGTTGCCCCATGCACCAAAAATCTTCCGAAGACATTTAGCCTGCAAGGAATCGAGCCTATGCATCTGAGTGTCGGTGATTTGTCTGCTGATATTACCCCAGCCCCGTCGCAACCGGATAAACCATGCGCCACAAGCATACGTAAGGACAGGTCGGATCTTTGTTAAGAAGAACCTGCGCATAGCATCCACCGGAGGTCCCCAAGTTGCCCCAGAGATTAGAGATAAGTAGCCAATTCGCTTCTTGACCTTCGTTATGATGGTGTTGATGTGTGCATGCCAGGTAAGATTACTACTGACCACCACGCCAAAAATAGTCATCTCGAGTTCAGGCTTCTTATCGAAGCCGGGGATGTTGGGAATAACATCCTTGTGATCATGCGTGCTCTTGGGTGGCTTGAAGTGCATGACATGGTACTTGGCTGGTCCGAACTCAAGATTCAGGTGATTCGCTTCACGCTGGAGATGTGAGTGCATAAACTCAAGGCCCTGGCAGTTGGCCTCAAAGCTATCAGAGGCGGCAATGAGATAGAAGTCATCAACAAAGGAGAAGTTCTTCAGGGAAACCCTGTGTCTCCGACCGTTGACTATCGCCATGTGCCTGTCATGAGTCTGAGACCTCTCCAACAGAGGGGCAGCATAAAGAAGGAACAGAATAGGTAACAACGGTGAGCCTTGTGGGATGCCAATGTTCAGACAAAAGGGATCGGAAGTTAGACCGGGCAGTTGGAAAACAGCCTTGCGATTAGACAAGAAGGTACGCATGAAATCAATGACCCAAGGGGGGAAACCTTTGTTCATCAATTCCTGAAGCAGCAAGTCTCTCAAGACGTCGTTGAAGGCACCGCTGATATCGAGACCAAGGGCAGTAACAACCAAGCCACTAAACCACGCTCCATAGATCTTATAGAGCAAGAACTGTAGGGCTTCGGCCGTAGTCCTCAAACCGAATTGGTATGCCGGTAAGAGCTGGTAGTGTACCCTCAGAGCTATCGTCATCTTGCTCGCCACAACCCTCTCGATCAGTTTCCCAAGACAGGACAACAGTGCAATGAGTCGCCAGCTTTTCGGGTCTTCAGCGGACTTGCCAGCTTTCCGAATCATGACCAGAACCGAGTCCCGGCACTGAGTTGGATGGTAGCCTGTACCAAGGCACGTGTTGACCAAAAGGAGCAGCTAAGGGAGCAAGGATTCGCCGCCCAACTGAATGGCTTCATTAGAAATGCTACCAGGACCGCAAGCCTTCTCCTTGGGCAGCTTTCTGATCATCCTTCTGAGATCATCCTCGCTGAAGTCCGGAAGAATGTCGAGTTGCGTCCTGCATTTCTCGTCCTTGGGCGGGTCTGGCACATTCTTTGACCTAGGGTCGTCGGCGGCCCGAAACAGAACCTTCTTGAACAGTTCTGTCTTCTTCCCATCCGTCCGAGCAACGTTATCCTTGTGCTTCAAAGTGAGGAGTTGACAAGGCTCTATCGGCTGCGAGATTGCTTTGCCCAAATGCGCGAGGCGGAATTCCTTCCTGGGATCGCCACACTGGCTCTCTGTGAAGATCTGCCACATTTCGCGCTTGAGCATCCGTATGTACCTCCAGCATTGTTTCAGCCGTAACTCAACCTTAGATGACGAAGTCAGGGTCATGAGGGCGGCAATCCTTGCCTGAAGCTTTTCGAACTTCTATTCGAGAGATGAGAGACGTTTGGGCAGACAACCAACCTAAACCATGGGCACGCATGCTTCGATGGTCCCGTTCAAGGCTTGGATCAGTTTCTCGATGTATCTTTCGATTTACTCGCGAGTTTCAAGAGGCTGGTCTTTAGGTGGCAGTCGAAGGACGAGTTCTCGTCTAAAGCGCTTTGCATCGACTTTATCCCAACAGAGTTTCATTTTGACCTGGGAACTGACTTTTCGATGTAGCTTGGCCTGGATGATACGATGGTCGCTTTTGAAACCCTCAGCGGGCAGTATTTCACAGTACTATATTGATCCTTTGAGTCTTCGACTCGCAAAGGTAAGATCAAGTGTTGAGCTTTGCTTACTCGCATTACGTAACAGGGTGAAGGTGTTTCGCCAGGCCTTGTTTACAGATCAAGTTCGCTAGACTTGGTACGTGAGAAAAAGTCACGGCTCTTCGACGTTTCTCTCTCATCATTTTCGCGGCCACTCCATGCGCTGTGATGCAGATTGAAGTCACCAAGAAGGATTGTGTCGTAGATCAAGTTATCGACGCTATCGAACAAAGCGGGAACGTCGAGTGCATCGTTACGATTGCAAACGTTGTGAATCACGAGGGGCCTGGTGGCAGTGAGGAGCTGAAGTGTAGCAAGCAATCCATCGTGCTGTTCGGTGTCGATGCTCACCCGCCAAGAGTCTGTCGGGATGGTCGGCTCATTGCGCTTCTCTGACTGAGACTTCTTGCCTTGCTTCTTCTATTTCTTACGCCAAGCCTGGTGGTGACCATCGGTAAAGACACCGCTTGCGGTGTACCAAAAGTTGTAGCCTGGAATTTGTTTGAAGACCTGACTCTCGGAGGGATCCTGTATTGCAATAACGTGTGGTGTCGCATCAGATTTCCTGGATACGGGCGAGATTTTCATGCCTAAGTGGAACACCTTTGAGATTGATACTCCATATCATCAAAGAACCCAGCAGCCTTTCAGTATAGGGACGTGTTTTGGTATTGATGCTATCTTCGATCGGATCGTCGTCAAGGAACTCATTTCTTTCCTGCTTGCTGGTTATGGCCAAGTATCTATTGCTTTAATGTTGTGAACTTGAGTATAAACCATACCAGGCCATTGGTGAGTGAGACGTGTTTGAGGAGCTGAACCTTAGGCACTTGCCGTCACCCCACTTCGATCGTCTTCATCCTGTCTTGTTCAACATTCGGAATCAGTAAATGGTCCACTCTGGGTATAAATGCCCAACAATGAGACTTGTAACGACGGATTTCTTTAGCTTCTCTACCCGTATTCTCTTTCATCATCTATCTATCTTTTACAGTCTCACCAGTTTCATTCTTGTATATAGTGACCACTGTAAAATCTTGGACATCCTTTTGACGTCACCCTCGCCCTGCAAGATATCCGCAAATGAACCGTCCACACCCGTCCCTGGTCCTGAGGAAATCCTCAGAAGTTCACTCGGTGGCGTAGAGCTTCCCCAGCCCAAGAAGAAAAGAGATATGACCCCTACCTTGAAGACATTTCTTGAGGGTCTTGCAAACCAAAATGGCGTCAGTCTTAGAACTCTAGTGCTAAACGCCTTTCAAAAAGNNGCCTGCGAGGCAGTCTTACCACTGGGACCATCCTTCTTTTATGTGGTGGTAGTGGACACCTTTTCCAATTTGTCAAGGCTGTCCAATCCTATCCCGCGAACAAAAACCGGATCTAGCTCCTTGTTGTAACCCCAGAGCACGCAAAAGTAGTTCGCGAGTCAGAGAATGCCCTCAAGAGGATCCTCCAAGCGCCAGAACTGCGCATCATCCTTGAGACGTTTTTCACCAGCCCTACACTCCTGACACTGGATCGCGTGGTCCGCATGCGTCTGAGTCCTCATGGGGATAACTGTCACACAGAGCTCCTCAACCGAAGGAACATTTGGAGGTTTGGAAGAAAGAGACATGTCTTGACTTCACCATGGTAATGTAGAAGTATGGTCGATTGTGGTTTGGGCTTAAAGACCTGGACGGGGCTCGAGGTGCGGTTAGTGGGAAAATATACACCCTGGAGGGACTCAAGACTCCCTTCATGTGAGTAGGCTACCTCAAATAATATTTCTAAAGTCCCTAACGGTTATGCTAGCTCTGTTGATCTCCGATCTGTAATAAAACAATGCTTCATATGCCTTGAGATTGGTCACATGGCAAATGAATGCCCCAACAAGCGTAGCTGTGTTAGGTGTTTATCCGAAGATCATGTTGACGGGGTCCCCCTAACGCGAGTATGACCTAACTCCGGCTGAGGGGGCCAATCGCTGCAAGCGGGATATGAAGTGCGTCTTCTGTGGTCGCAAGTATCTATCCTATAAGTTTAACGAATGCTCGGATAAACTAGTGCACGAAACTTTGAGGCGGTCTAAAGATTGCTGGGGCCGGCATTCTGGAACCAAGGCCCTACACCTGGTGAACACAGCGCTCAACATGTGATTTCCCCAAGTGGTGAGACAAAGGATGATTTAAATGAAATGGTTCGAAGGATAGTTTCTGGTGACCATGGATAGCGGGCTGACGATTCCATCATCGCTGACCTCCAAAGGCAACAGCAGACGATGGCGATTTCAATTGACGAGCTTAGCAAGCTCATGGCGGCTTAGATCTCTCTTTCTCAGACGATCATTCAAGGGAATCTCGCCCAGAATCTTGGCACCCCTATGACAGCAACTCATCCTCTTGTTTTACCCTAGCACGTTTTCCAGACCTCCGGTATCTCCGTTCCGATGCCAGTTCAATTACAACAGCCATTCAATCCTCAACCCATACAGACACAGGGCCCCATCAAGTCTGATTTTAATCCATCGACCGACTTGACGTCAAGCGCACAAGCCATCGAAATTAATCGCTTGCAGGGGATTATCAAAGACCTTCTCGATCCGGATTGTCCAAGGGCTTCTCGAGAATATCTTACAAACTTGCCAAAATCTCAAGCCAAGTCTGCCCTCCAGAGTTAGTGCTTGCAAGGCTACTGAGAAACGATCTGGATCACCGAAGACCTGGGGCTATCATGATACTGTTACTAGTATCCTTTTTGACTCCTGCTTCAACAAATAATTGTACTTCAGGGAGACAGAACTCGAGATGACGAAAGTTAATGAAGAACTGACCATCGATCGAGTTCTCTGAAGAGTTTGTTGCCAGAAAGTTGCAAAACCTCTTGAGGGATATCAACAAAACCAAGGGAATCAAGGAAGAGAAGCACCAAACTATCTGGTTGAGAGGTATGTCTGCGAGGTCAGGCCATGATAAAAGCACATCATCGGGCAGAAACTAGTTCCTAAATTGCTGGTTACAAAGCAAATATATTGATAGCGAAGCAGCAAGGTGCAGTCAGACTCAACATACTACGTCAGAACTACAGTTGCGCTTTACTCATTATAACTAATCTATCCAAGTCGCAAATTTTGTACNNACCATTCCCCGGGCGAGCCTGACCTCTCGGTTGCCCAAGCGCCTCCAAGTTCCAATCATGTCATGGCATATTAGACACTGTCTTTTCCCTTCACGCCATCTGGTATCTCTTCTCTATAGAAGCTTTCCTTCTTGATCTCCACCCAGTCAAGTAGATGAGTGGAAACGTCGACGATTTCAGGCTCGAAATATGAGCAACACATGGCGCTCTCCAATGATCTAAACATGGTCGTCTCGTGCTCTTCGCCGATCTTCTTATAATCCCATGGCTGGTCAAGACTGGAGTTACATCGAAGAAGCGTTGTCCCCTCCCCTACGGGAGGAAGGCCTTCGACGGCGCGTCTAGTCTCAAAAGGGTAGTTGCAATGTTCTGGCGGCGCGAAAAGACCATAGGCGATACAGTCCGTATTGGCCGTTAGCCAGGCAATATAAGGTTTCATAATTGTCGAAAAAAACTCAGTTGAATGGTTTAAATCGGGATCACCCTCAAAGGTAAGAGAGTACGATCTGGAAGGCACACCTTCTTTTAAGGCTTCTAACGTATGCAGAATGATGTTGGTGATGGCCCTAGCGGGATTTGAGGAATAAGCTTGATGCGGATCAGCAACATCCTCGTCGATCTGATTGCCACCTTGATCGGTTAGTGCGAGGGTTGTAGCTGACAGACCAACGCTTGTAGGGAGGATGCTTCGCAGTAGATTAGCACGGTGGTCAACTCGTAGCTTTGGATTTTCTCGGAAAAAAAAGGAATTAGGCCGAGGATATGGCACTCCGGGTTGCCAACCGCATCCCTATCCTCATTTAAAACGAGCTTGGACACACAGAGTCGCTGTTGGTGAGATATGCGACCTAGGAACTGAATTGCGATAGCAGTAGCCGAATACCGGTATTTTCGCTTGTATCGATAATGTGGACCAGTATATCCGGGGACCTGCATGTTTTGCTGATACCATCTTTCTTCCAGACTTTCCCTGATCCATCCCAGCTGTAGCAATTCCCACTTATCTTTGACTTCGGCGACTGAAGGCATCGCTCAAGGATCGAAGCCGAGGCCGAAGAACTCTGAAACGGAATGGGAATCAGTCCAGCCAGGCAGGATCTCCTCTATAGCTTGCGAAAATTCCTCCGGGTGCTTCTTTGCTACCTGTCGTAAAAGGTACTCAACCGTACGGCTAAAGAAAATATGCCGACCGTTCCACTAGGGTCGGGTCAAGATTTCACCGAGGAAATGACCTGCGCCATTTCCTCAGGCAAAGTTACATCCTCTGGGGGATGTTGCAACTAGGAAACGCATGTAGCATTTCATGCAGTGGAGGAAGGTAATTAAGCCTCATCGAATAAGGTTGATGATGTTGTAAAGGCACAAGGGATTGTGGTGTTGCGACATAGGCGCGTCGGGTTGCGCCTGGGCGGTGAAGAGGAGCGCTGCGGCTGTNNGGCGCGTGGTGCAGAAGGACGTGAACTGTTGGCAGTTCCTTTCTTGCGCCTTTTGGGGGCGGAGGAAACGTGCGGTAGGCACTCAGGGCGTGGCGAGATAAGATGCGGGAACACGGGGAATCGGGAGGACCTGTCTCTGACTGAGTCAAACAATGCGAGATCAAAGTAAGAGATGGCCCATTCAGCGGCGAGCTTGGAGTCCTTGGTGAGAAGCCTTGCAAAGTCGTTGTGACCCAGCTCTTGAATCAAGGCCACTCTGGCCTGATGAAGCCTGGTGCATTCCACAAGAAGGTGGAAAACCGTCTCTCGAGAACGTCCGCAAGCGCACATCGGGGACTTGATGTCTGGAAGGTGCATGTCGAAAAGATATTTCCGGAGGCCAATGCGCTCAGTCCTGCACGAGAATAACATGATGCTCTGGGCGCGAGTCATGTCTGAGTAGTAGTCGAGATTCTTCCTCCCCCAGTCCTCAGTCAAGGCTACTGGTAGCTTTAGGTGAGCGGGGTCATCAGGATGTACCCGCCGAGGCCCCTTGATATGCATGAGGTTGTACTTGTGAGGGCCAAAGACGACCTTCAGCGGCTGGGCCGCAGCATGGACAGAGGCATGAATCATTTCCAGGCCTTTGCAGTTGATCTCATAGCTCTCAGAAGCAGCGATGAGGTAGACATCGTCCACAAAAGCAAATGCATAAAGGTACACATTGCAAAGCCGGCCATTGACCTCGATCTTATATTGGCCAACGTCCGCCTTCTCAAGCAGAGGGGCCGCAAAGAAGAGGAACAGAATGGGTGATAAGGGCGAACCTTGATGAATGCCAGTGTTCAGCTCGAAGGAGTCAGAAACAATGCCGGGCATGTGCATGATGGCATCTCGCCACGAGAGAAAATTCCTGATAATGTCCACGAACCATGGAGGGAAGCCTTTGTCTACTAGCTGCTGCAGGAGAGCATTGCGGAAGACAATATCGAAGGCAGAACTTATATCAAGTCCGAAGATAGAGAGCACATGTCCAGGATGAAAGGCCCATGTACTGTAGATGATGTTGAGAAGGTACTGGAGTGCTTCTGTAGTCGACCTGCCGTTTGGTAGAAGTTCGGGATGGGCCCTCAATGCTTCTAGCATTTTATCGGCCAAAACCCTCTCTAGAATCTTGCCCAAGCACGATAGCAAGGCAATAGGCCGGTAAGCTTTGGGATCCCAAATCTCCCCACCGGTCTTGCGCACCATGACTAGGATCATTGACTTGAAAGCGAACAGGTGGTCCGAGTGTAGCAAGCAAGCGCGGAAGAGCGGGAGGAGTCGGGATCGCAGGACGCCACCACCAAGTTGAATGGCTTCGTTGGGGATGAGATCGGGCCCAGGAGCCTTGCCCTTCCGGAGCTTGGAAATGATCGACTCGAGTTGCTCATCCGTGAGATCCTGCGACATGAACAACTCTCTTCGACCATCGGGTGGCCGGGTACAAGGATCTTCAGGCACTCGCGTCGAGTGCGGCTCGTTGTTATCCTGGTACTTGGTATCCTTGACCATTTCGATCTTGTCGGAGTCTGTCTCAGCGACACGCTCACCAATCTTGAGAGTTGGTGTCTGTGAAACCTGGTTCGGCTTGCGAATTTGCTTCGGGATCTCAGCAAGCTTAAAGGCACCTTTCACAGTCGCGGCCTTGTCCTCGGTAAACATCTGCCACAATTCCCTCCTGTGCTTGCGAATTAGACGTTGAACCGTGCGTGTAGAGGCCAGTGACTCAGAGGTCTGAGGACCTACCTTGAGAGCATCCAACCTGGCCGTGTACTTCTGCATACGGGTCGCCAAGTGTTTCAGTCGCCGTGATTGACCATCGTGAACTCTGATAGGAACAGTGGTCTCTATTGCTTCCCAAAGACCATGTATGATGTGAGACACGTAGTCGTTCCTCTGGCTCTCGGTATCGAGAGGAGCGTCGAACCGGGGCAACAGGGGTTCAAGCTTCTTCTGAAAGACCTCATGATTCGCGTCACACCAACGGGGTATGACTTTGACGTGCGTGTTGATCTTTCTTCGAATCACAGTCTCAATGACGCGGTGATCGCTCATGAAGCCAGGAACGCTCAAAGCCCTGCAAAAGATTACAGACGGAGAGAGGTGTCTGCTCGCAAATGTCAGATCGATCGTGGAGCTTCTGATCGATGGGTCGCTGGAGCTGGAGAAAGTGATCTCACCACACGTCGTTTCTAGATTGAAGCCTAATTTGGTGACTTTGGAAGCGAAATCCTTGGACTTATTCGTGACGACCTGGTTAACCTTGCCATCTTCACGGCAGCTCCAGAGCTTGTGATGATAGTTGAAGTCACCGAGCAAGATGCTGTCACCGCTGTAATGAGCCAGATGGGCATCTAGTAAACCATTGTCCAGCCGATCGCAATGATTGTAGACGTTGTGAATGGCAAGCAAGCCAGATGGAGTGTTGAGTTCACGAGTGGCAGCAAGGTCCTCGTTGGCACCAGAATGCGGCATGACTCTCCACTGATCTGCTGGAATGGAGGCATGAACATAGAAGCCCATGCAGGAGAATCGTTCCACTGAGTTGCTTTTCTGATATTTCTCGCCGGTGAGAACCTTCTGAGCGCCAGAAAGAATACGGAGAGAATCTGAAAGCTTCTCTAGAACAGTGAATAAATCACCCTGGATCTGGGGAACAGCGTCTTGGGCTCTGGAAATGGCCCTCTGTGCGTCCTCGACACTTTTGTGGGCGTCGGAAACAGCATCCCGAGCCTCCGTCAAAGTATCTTGGCTGATAGAGAGGGTTGCGTGGGCAGAAGAGAGGGAACCAACGATATCGAAGAGGGATTTCTTGATCTCAGCTGGAGTGTCTGGGACATGTTCCATGGCTTCGCAAGCAATTGCGATGGAGGGAGAGGCTGCGCAGATGGCATGATCTCCCCTTAAATTATATACTACAGCCATGATTTTTGACCCAAATGCAAGCCCTAAGGATGAATCATGTTGACGGTACTGAAACAGTGCCGAGAAATATACCCATTGAAAAGTATGAATCAAACTACGAAGCTCCTTAACTGCTTCTCTGATAACCCATTCGGGCAATGTGAGGGTGACCCCAGTAATGATTATCGAGCAGCTTTATCAGATCTTCGCACGAGTGTAGAGAAGCTTCAGGTCTAACGGATCCAAAGGCCTTATCTGCAACTCTCTTTCATATCTATCATGATCATGGCACGATTCTTGGAAAGACTTCATTCCTCCTTTGACTGCATGGGAATATTACCCGTATCTTTATAGTTGTCAGGTTATAATACTTGCCATTGCATCAATAACATCCATAATATCCTCCAAGCCATCGCCGCCACCGTCGCCTCCTTCAGTGCCATTATTATCACCGTAATCATCTTTATCTCCATCCACAACCCTCATCATAACAACCTGTCCATTTGAGACATGCTTACAATGTCGTTTAGGTTTTTTCCAGCACCTTTCACAAAGTGTTTTGTCCCAGCATTTCTTGCAGCGCCAAACCATTTGACCCTTCTTAAACTCCCTCCAGCAGGCAGAACAGCCACTCAATAGGGAGGGTTTATACTTCTGGAGGCCTTTGCCCGCGATGAGAGTAACTTGAGTTGATGTCGATGGGCGAGGGCAGTTCGTGCAGAAAAAGTCGCTCGAGGAGCGGTACGCAGACTCTGAGGGGACTAGACCAACTCCACAGGCTTTGCAGCAAGTGGCGGCTAGAAGCTCGACCTTGAATGTGCCTTGCTGTATGGGCTTTGTAGCCTGGGTTCGACCGCTTTGCAGAGGGGTAGGTCCGCACAGTGGCTGATGCTGTACCGATACAGTAGTGGCTGGAACTGTGTTATAAGTAGAATAGTATCTCTGATCAAGGGATGAAGAAATCTGAGGCGACTCGTACGCCGGAGGGCGTCCATCGGCCAGAGGTCTCGACTGACCCCCTTGCATAGAAGGGTTCATTGCACTTGATCGGGCTCTCCCAGTCTGGAGATCAATCTTCCACATCGCTTGCACAAACTCCTCTTTGCCCAATCGCCCATCACGGTCTCTGTCTGAGTCTTCCCAAATTCTAGACAGCTCATCCCTGGTTAGTCCACTTTCGAGGAACAAGGTTGTAGCGTCGATGGCATTAAGGTATGGTTTTCCGCGTGCTTCATTCATGAAAAGTCTTTCATAATATTGTCGAGTTGACAGAGGAATATGATGCGAATAGTAAGACATGGCTCCGGATACAGTAGGTGTATATGATAGAATAGAGGACAGACTGGGACAAAGGTTCGCAAAGAGCGGCTGCGTCGTTTTGTACCAGAATTGGCAGGCATTTGAGTATAATGATTGTAAATCAGAAACTGAAGCAGTTGAGGAAGCATGTCGAGGATTTATACGTCTCCAAGAGGTACTTGTTGCGGGTCATAACATCTTTCCAAATCGGGAAAAACGCTGCGCTCTGATTGGGGTCATGCGGAATCAGTCCTGTGCGGCTCAAATACTGGAACGCTCGAGCCAATGAGAGCTGGACAGTCGGTCAGTAAGGCTGGAAATATTCCGCACTGAACTCCAGTCACTTTCCAGCATCAGATCATGTTGTGATGGTGACTCAATGATAACTCTTGATTGGATAAATCGTATCGTGTACGCTTGGGTGGAGAATTACTTGGAATATTATTAGCCACCATAATTGATCTGGGAATGTAGCATAGCCACATTCATCTCGTAAGTTCGTTCAGGCCGGCGGAAGTGGGTAAACCTCAAGGCCAGTTTGGTTCAAGATATCATTACAATGGGCCACATAAGCTAAATCTGCCCTAAGGCTAAAGCTTATGGTATGCCTTGCCTTATGAACATATTAGTGTCCTCATTCGTACCATGACTTGCGAATAGATATG
>PVPY01001331.1:0-12455 GCA_002982035.1 Fusarium algeriense | reverse complement strand
AGACCATTCCGATCACTGGGCCTGTGTGGTAATGTCCTGGGAAAGGACCAGCTCCGACGGTGAGTCAATACGGTTCTAGCAGTCGCTATAGTTAATATGTGTTGCCACTAACAATTGCAACAGACATATAGCGTGTCAAGATGGTCAAAAGAATTTCCTCACTGCCGTCCTGGGGGCCAAGGAATCGGCAGGTCTCAGCTTTGACGAAATCCATAGCAATATGCTGCTACTCTTGTAAGACATCAGCCCGTTCTTTTGTGAGCTTATTTGCTCACTGTATAATCGCGCAGAATGGGTGGCTACGACAGCAGCGCCACGACTCTGTCTGCCATGTTTTACCACCTTCTTCGGGAGCCGCAGCAATACAAGAGACTCCAGTCAGAACTGCATCGCGCTTACTCCTCAGTAAATGATATCACCTGCAGTGGTCTCCTGTCGCAGCCGTTTCTCAACGCCTGTATCAATGAGAGCCTGCGTCTCGTGCCACCGTTGAATGGTCACGGTAGCCACCGCATCACCACGTCCGGGACTATGATCGACGGTGTCTGGGTCCCGGCCGGCACGTTGATCAGTGCTGACTTCTATTCTCTCCACCGCGATCCCAGCTGCTGGGCCTTCCCGGACGAGTATCGGCCTGAGCGCTGGCTCAAGGAGCATCATGGGCCGGGCACGCCGTTTGAGAACGATGTCAGGACTGCGTGGCGCCCTTTCTCACTTGGGCCTCGTGTCTGTATTGGCCGTGAGGTGGCGCTCCAGTCTATTCGGCTAGCTGTTGCCAAGATTGTGTACGCATGTGACATGACACTGGTCAACCGTGACTTTGTGTGGGATAGGGACGCAGGCAGTCATTATATGTGGCATGGTTACAACATTGTCGTCAAGGTTGCTAAGGCTTGACTTGACGGTCGCTGACGACGAGTTGGAGGCGCTTGTGGCTATAGAATCGTGGAAAAAGAATACCGTGTTCCAATTACCTATATTAGCTGCCTACAATATATTCTTATGGCTTGTAGTCCCTTGAACAGGCCGATATAGGTAGAGAGCCGGTTGCAGTTGGCAAGAGTCCGGTCTTGCGGTGTTCTGGTGCCCTCAGGCCAAGATGTAAGACTGCAGATTCATATATTTGATCACTATTTTAAAATGTTGATAATATCTGCCAACATGGTCCTGCGTATTCGTTACAAACGTTGGGGATGCAAATTCTTTCAAGTTGCTTGGCGATGATTCATCTAAAACTAAATAATGCAATCTCGTCTGGCCGAAGCCTCTTTCAGAACTCATACCCGTAGCCAGAACCAATTCGGCCACCAATGTTAAACCAGTCAGCAACTCGTAAAATAAAGCTGGCCAGCCATCCATAATTGCCCAACCGTGCATAGTCGTGCAGTACGAACATGCGTTCCTTGTACTTGAGGCCTGGGACATGTGTTTCCAATTCCCTTGGATCGTCCATGTACCAGGTGAATTGTGTACCCATTGACCTCAACGGCTTGTTGAATACGTAGTTGATGAGGAAATACGAAATAGAACCGGGCGCGTCAAACCGAATTTCCCCATTGACTCCGCTGTCATGGAAGTGCTTGACGATCCGCCTCAAGAGACCAACGACTTCGTCGCGAGTGAGATAGGGCGTCAGACCTTCGAAGAGTACCAATACTGGTCTGTCCGTGGGAACGTTGCAGTCCCTCAACCACGTATCATCATGGATGTTCGGGTCAGTCAACCGGTATTCTCCGCTTCCCGGAGCTGGGTCGTCCATGATTTGGCGCCGCAGCTTTATGACATCCTGCCTGTCGGCGTCGATCCAGAGCCTGCCCTCGCCCTGCCACTTGAGGCGCAGACTTCTCGAATCCATACCGCAGGCGAGATGTATTATCGTAGCGGGACCTGGATTTCTTTCCAGGAACTGCTCACAGCAGATATCTAGAACCCGGGCGCGCGTTGCTACTAAGCTCGTAAAGAAGCCGCTGTCCGATCGGTCCAAGGTGGTACGTGAGAAGTTGTAGCCCTGGTCGCGGATGTGGCTGACGACTTGGACGGAATGCTGATCGTTCAGCACTGGATTTGGAGACTCGGCATCTTTGGCGCGGGCAAAGAGGGTGATGAGGAGGGTTTCCTGTGCACCTGTCAAGGTGACTTTTCCCTTGTCGAGCGTACTGCCGGACACTGTTGAAGACATTTCCGTTTGGAGGCTCTATGCCTAGGTAGCTTTTGCAAAAGAGTTGTAGAACAGCTGTTTTGTTCACACGTATATGACCAAAGGTGTTCACGCGGTATCGAAGATTTGATCTAGCTTTCCGTCTATGGCTCCGAGTCTCGGTAGTGTACTGCTTCAGATCCCCAAATTGGGCCTCCAGTGGAGCATTATGACCCTTGTCCGGGGCTGCGGTAACTAGAGTAACATTATCAGTATGAACTGAATCCTACCTCGATTGAGTCATACCCCTAGTTTGGGTTGCATTATCATACAGTGGGGACAAGAGGTTGGGATACCGGGCGTGTATCTTTAAGAACCCCCACATCTCAACTCGACCAGGGAGGGGGGTGTGAAGGTTACGACATAAAGACGATTTTTAGATTTCCAGCTTTGTGTTCTAGACCTTGATATTCCAGACATGCGTCGGCTATGCAGGACCCCTGAGCGGTATATGTATGGGCCCATTTATACGTAATGGAAGTTTTGATATGCAGTCTGCACCCCAAGGGAGCTTGGATTACTGGGTAAACGTGGCATGATTCATGCCCTATCATCGATCCATAGCTAACTCGATATCCGTCGGAATGACAGACAGCCCGAGTACCCGGACCAAGTACGGAGAAATAGTCAAAGGATGCGATTAGTCTGCATCCAGATGATAAGCTGAAAACTTATCTTGGGCAATTGTATAGGCAGTTGCTATGTTCCCTGAAGTGTGTTTTGAGAAGTGTTATTTAGAGTTGATCCTGGCTATGAGCTGACGCAAACCGCGCACCCTACCTCACTAGTCTGCATTGCTTCCAAGGCAAGGCATATAGGGAGCTAAGGCGATTGCAAACTCTGGTTGCACACCAATCAAGCCCACGGCCTTCTCTACACCTTTTTCTTTGAGTATCTGCTAGTCATCATCGGAACCATGCCTGCAAAGTCACCTTCATTGCTAATCTGCGGTTCGGTGATATCGGACCCTGATAATGCGTACCTGTCCCTTCTTCGCTCCAGTATTATTCACAACCCACTCCTAGCAGACTTGAGGGACGCAGTCATAGAACTCCCCGAACTCTGGTCTCTACTCGTCGAGAAAGAGAATTCTCTAGAACGTGTTAGTGCAGCGCTAGTGCTTCAGAATTTGGTCGAATGGATCAAGTGCGACAACTCCTCCTTGCCGTTGGCGGGACGGACGTCAAGGAATGTACAATTGGCAGTGTTGACAGTCCTTGCTCATATCTCAGAATACATGATCTACTTGAGTAGTCATGATATGAGTGAGGAAGATGGCCGTGGGAACTTGGACGCGCATACCAGCATTCTTAAGGGCGTCCGCGACGGAGGCATCCAAGGACTCTGTGTCGGACTCCTCTCTGCCATAGCCCTCGCATGCTCGCCAACCAACACAGATGTGGCCAAGCATGGTGCTGTTGCCGTGAGGTTAGCGTTGTGTGCTGGAGCATTGGTGGATCTTGACGAGATCGAGCTATCAGAACCGACCGTTTGCATCTGTACGCGCTGGCCGCAGGGCGAGGGTGATGGTAGAGAGGAAGCATTGAAGGCTGTGCTCGATAGCTATCCGCAGGTTCGTTCGCTCAGAAGGATGCAGAGACTCTAAACATGGCTAACTTGCAACTAGTCTTACATTGGTGTCCGCCTAGATGTCTGTAGTGTGACCATCACAGCACCCAAGGGGGTTGCTATGTCCTTAATGCGCGATCTTGAGGAAAGGGGGGCTGTGTCTAAGCAGATAGACCTGCAAGGCCGCTACCACCACCCAGGGCACGACGCTGTGTTCCAGAGGCTGACCGATCTTTGCGCGTCCCTGCCCATGCTCCAATTTCCCCAACATAGCCATCCGCTCGTACCACTAAGGTGGAATGACAGCGGACAAGTGGTGACGGACCAGACGCCGCTACATGAAGTGGCTTTGCAGTGTATCTTGGTCAAACGTGCCGACTGGTATACCACCATGACCAAGTCAGTGACAGATATGGCCCAGAGAACCGTGGCCTCCAGTGCCGACAGCAAAGCTCGAGTGCTAGCGCTTGGTCCTGTTGATTGCATTCCCCGGTCTGTCTTTGCGATCACACCACTGCAGGTCGTCCGCCCCGTGGCCAACGCAGCATTTCATCACAGCTATCCTGATGACTCCATTGCCATCATTGGGGTATCGTGCCGGTTTCCAGGTTCGGAGACTCCCCAGCAGTTCTGGGAGGAAATTCGGGCTAAACGGGTAAACAGCTCTCTAGAGGCAGCTGGCTCCTTCGACTGTGCCTTTTTCCGAAAGCCCCCCCGTGAAGCCGAGCATATGGATCCGCAGCATCGACTTGGCCTCCATCTGGCCTACGAAGCTCTACAATCGGGGGGGTATTTCAGCCCGTCATCCTCAGCGACAGATAACGTGGGCTGCTACATCGGCATGTCCTCTTGTGACTACGAAGACAACGTGAATAGCCATCCCCCAACGGCATATTCCTTCACGGGCACTGCGCGGGCCTTCTCGAGTGGTCGAATCAGTCACTTTTTCGGCTTCACTGGCCCATCCATGGTGATCGACACGGCCTGTTCGTCTTCTGCGGTAGCAATCCACACGGCGTGCAGGGCCATTCAGTCGGGAGAATGCTCCATGGCCCTGGCTGGAGGCATCAACCTAATGGTCCCAAAAGCTAGGTCACACCAGAACCTAGCGGCGGCCTCCTTTTTGAGCCCAACAAGTCAGTGTCGACCCTTTGATGCTGGCGCAGACGGCTACCGTCGGAGTGAAGGCGGAGGCTTCGTTCTGCTGAAGAAACTCTCAGCCGCAGTGGCAGATAATGATTGTATCCTCGGCGTGCTGGCAGCCTCGGCTGTCAACAATAGCAAGGGAAGTCGGTCAATCACACTGCCATCGACTGAATCGCAAAGCCATCTCTACCGACGTGTGCTGCAGACGGCAGGCCTGCACCCGCACCAAGTGTCGTACGTCGAAGCCCATGGCACTGGCACTCAGAAAGGCGATCCAATCGAGTGGCAGAGCATTCGAAACGTCTTCGGAGGACGTGATCGATCGGACTCACCACCTTTGCGTCTCGGTTCAGTCAAAGGGAACATTGGACACTGTGAGGCGGCGTCGGGAGTAGCTGCTCTAGTCAAAGTGCTACTGATGCTTCAGAATCGCCAAATTCCGCCCCAGGCCAACTTCTCGGTGCTAAACCCAGCTATATCCTCGCTGGAAGAGGCAAACATGGATATTCCTGTATGCCTAAAGCCGTGGAAAGCGCCTTTTCGAGCGGCAATGGTCAACAACTATGGCGCGTCGGGGACTAATGCGGCTATGCTTGTTTGCCAACCTCCACTAGCACCTCCTGGACGAATCATGTCTGCGGACCAGTCTCATCAGTACCCAATCCTGATTACTTCCCATTCCGAGTCCAGCCTACGCCAGTACTGCCGCACTCTCTTGTATTTCATTGAGACTCAACGCGATGTCCCCGAAGACTCGTTGCTCCCAAGCATCGCTTTTCACCTAGCTCAACGACAGAACGAGTCTTGCCGTCACCGTGTTGCGTTCTCGGTCAGATCTGCAGATGAATTGAAGGTCCGACTTCACTCCCAAGCCCATAACAATGATGACGATTCGAAGTCACGAAGGCTACAAGGTCGTCCGAAGCCCGTGGTGCTCGTTTTTGCGGGCCAGACAGGTCGTCAGGCTCATCTCAGCCGAGAAGCCTACCAGAGCTCGATCCTTCTACAGCACCATTTGGATCGCTGCGACCGGATCTTGCAGACCATGGGTCTTCACAGTTTGTTCCCACGCATATTCGAGACGGAGCCCGTCGATGACTTAGTTGACCTTCACTGCATGCACTTTTCGTTGCAGTACTCGGTTGCCGCATCGTGGATAGATACTGGCCTGGAGATCAAGGCGGTGGTCGGCCATAGCCTCGGACAGCTGACAGCCCTCTGCGTTAGTGGTGTCCTCAGCCTGCGAGACACCTTGAAGATGATCTCTGGCCGGGCGTCGCTGATCCAGAACAAATGGGGCTCGGAACGAGGTTGCATGCTCAGCGTAGAAGCAGACACCCCTACTGTTGAAGCCATTGCACAGTCAATGCTAGGGGCTGGCAAAGTCGAAATTGCCTGTTATAATGCCGCTTTGCACCATGTCATCGTGGGTACGGAAGCCGCCATCGCCGCGTTTGAGGAGGTTTCTCGCTCCCGCAACATTTCTGTCAAACGACTACTCGTCAACTATGGATTCCACTCGGACATGATGGACTGCATCATTCCCGAGTACCAACAGCTTATTCAAGGGCTCACCCTGCACCGTCCCGTTATCCCCATCGAACCTTGTTCAAAGTCGAGCAGCAGCTGGGATAATGTCACACCTGAGCTGATTGCCCGACAATCCCGCGAGCCTGTCTACTTTAACGACGCCATTTCCAGAGTTGAGCAACAGCTAGGCCCCTGCATCTGGCTCGAGGCTGGATCCGGTTCTGCTGGTGTCACCATGGCTCGTCGTGCGCTCACAAACCGCGGCACATCCAGCTCCTCATCCCATTCCTTTTACTCGATTCTGCTGCAGGGCCAAAACCCAATGAAGTCTCTCGCCAACACAACCATCAGTCTCTGGAATGCGGGGATCCGAGTACAATTTTGGCTGTACCATGCTTCAGAGAGACGCCGTTTTGTGCCATTGGAACTGCCTCAATACCCCTTTGAAAAGTCGGAGCACTGGCTACCTGTCATACAAAAGCACAAAGATTCGGAGCTTGCAAGCCAGAACCAGCACCCAACGCAGGAAGCACCAAAGTTGGTATCTCTGGTAGGGCCTACTGATGGGGAGACGGCCGAGTTTTTCATCAACCAACATAGTGATGACTACTCTACCTTCATACGAGGCAGGACAGTCTTCGGGCAGGTTCTAGCACCAGGTTCTGTGTATATAGAAGCTGCTACTCGCGCTTTCACCCTTCTCCCGATGCATGTATCCGCTCCCAGTTCATCTCCTCCCTCTGTCGAGGTCGAGCAGGTGAGAATGCATGCACCGTTTGGTCTGGATCTCCAAAAGCGCCTGCGCCTCACGTTGCGGAAACAGACAAGGTCGAGTTGGCGTTTTGTCGTGGAGAGCCACTCAATCGATGACGGTGACAACAAGGGTCGCAAACTCCAAGTCTCAGGGACCATCAGTTGGCAGGGACAAGGTTGTTCCTACCTGGGGCCTCACCGGCCACTGCTTCGCCGTCTTTACGATCGGTGCGAGGAGCTATGTGAGGATCGCAGTGCCTCAACTGTTCAAGGGTTGTTTGTCAAGAAGATCCTGGCACGAGTGGCTAGTTACGACAGTAGCTACCTGGGCATCCAGTCCATCACATCAAAAGGCCTTGAAGCCGTAGCTGATGTTGCCATGCCTGCCATTATGTCTCAAGTCTGTGCAGAAACAGTTTTCAGCCCCCCGATCTTCGATAACTTCTTGCTCATAGCAGAGCTTCATGCCAGCAGCCTTGGAGATCTTGCAGACGACGTATATATCTGCAACGGTTTTAACGCTGTTATTCCGCATGTTCATCCTGGTGACATGGAACGAAAGTCCGAGGGACCTTGGAAGGTCTTTTCATGTTTGAATCAGGAGAACGATAAGACCATTGTATGTGACATATTTGTGTTCAGTGCGCACCGTAACATACTTCTTCTGGAGATTACAAGTGCAAGCCTGGCACGGGTTCCGATTCGTTCTTTGCAGAAGGCGTTGGAGTCAATGAATGGCATCCAACGGATACAAGGCCAAACAGCACGAGATGCCGCCCTGACTGTGGTCAGTGATGCCGATATTGACCTTCCGAGTTCCGAGTCACATTTACTGAGAAGCGGAGGTGATTTTCACGCTGATACACCAGGCTCGCATCCAACGTCCGTTCCAAGGCTATCTCGGGTCACATCCAGCGATGATGAGGTGGATTCTTCGGCGCTTGGTTCTACACCGTCTCCGTCATCAGCAAGCTCTGTAACATCTGACCATGATCAGCAGAGTATTGCTCTACTCAACCTACTCGCGGAGCATCTGAACTGCTCCCAAGGAATCCCTCCTGATACTCGCCTGGGGGATATTGGATTAGACTCGTTAGTTGCCATACAACTACAATCAGACTTGGAGAAGATGTTTGGGAAGAGGCTGAGTCTGGCGACAATTGACGAAAACTTGACCTTGTCAGATCTCTGTCGCAAGGTTCTAAACCATGACCTAGCCAGCTGTCGGGGATTCAACGTGTTACCAGACAAAGCCCCCAAGAGCAAGCCAGACGCTAGCCTCCTTGATGATTTTTCCCATGTTACTCCTATCATGGAGATCACTGCCTCCTCCCAACGGCCTACGCCTTTTATTACCCAGGCTCGTCTAGAGTTCGCAAAAATCAAGCAAGAGACCAGCTCCTTTTCACAGATGACTGGCTTTGCTGGGTTCTTCACCGATGTGTATCAAAAGCAGACGTCTTTAGTGCTTGCATACATATTAGAAGCTTTCAGCACCTTGGGTTGTGATCTGAGTACGCTCCAGGCCGGTGATCCTTTGCATCCCCTGCACTATACACCAAAATACCAAAGGCTTGTGTCTCGATTCCATGATATTCTGGAAGAAGCTGGCCTGATCTCTGTCCTTGAGGGACAGTCTATCCATTTCCGGACAGCGGAGCCTCTACCTCAAAGCGGACCTTCAGTGGACATTTACCGCGAACTCCTGAATGAGTGGCCGAAGTATCGACCAGACCATCAGCTACTCAACGTCACCGGTTCTCGCCTTTCAGATTGTCTCTCCGGTCGAGCCGACCCACTGCAGTTGCTCTTCCGAGATGCGGCCTCAGTTGGGCTCCTAGAAGACGTGTACGTTAGCTCCCCCATGTTTGCAACTGGGAACAAAATGCTCGGCGAGTTCCTCCATCGAGTTCTATCGCGACTTAGTGGTACTGAAAGGCTACGCGTTCTCGAAATTGGGGCGGGCACTGGCGCAACAACCCGGAATGCCATGGATCAACTGTTGGCATCCAATATCGACTTTATTTACACATTCACCGACATTTCCCCTGCACTCGTGACAAGCGCTAAGAAGAAGTTTGGCGCGCTATACAACAGCCAGAGGCGGCAATCCCATATGGAGTTTACAGTTCTCGATATTGAAAAGCCGCCGCCAGCGAGTATGTTGCAGTCATACGATCTCATCATCTCATCGAACTGCATCCACGCGACGCAGAACCTAGGACAAGCTTGCGCCAACATAGAAAGGCTGCTTCAGAGGGACGGTGGCATGCTATGTCTTCTGGAGCTTACACGGCCTCTCGGCTGGCTAGACTGCGTATTTGGTTTGCTAGATGGTTGGTGGCGGTTCAATGATGGCCGAACCTACGCACTGGCCGATGAGTATAAATGGAAGTCGACGCTGTTGGACGCGGGCTTCTTCCAAGTTGATTGGACTGACGATGGCTCCCGCGAATCTCAGCAGTTCCGATTAATCACGGCATGGCGGTAAAGACAAGGGGATGCCAGGTCTAGCAGGGTTAATTGAGGCAGAAATAGAATGCAAGTGCAAGTGCTTTAAAAATGAAAAGGATACTTAAGGATAAATGGTTTTGAGTAAACATTATTTAACTACATCCTGATACTAAAAGATATTACTAGAACACTTCTATTACGTACAAAAGGAGATGTACTCCCGAGCTTAGTTACAACGAGCACGAAAACCAAGGAGAGTCTGAGAGTGGTAACGGGAGATTTAATATTATAATATTGCGTGTTAAATTGAACCCCTCTTTGCCGAGGAGATTGCCGAACATCTGCTTGCCTTTATCGCAGCCAGCGAAGTTATTTCCTTATATGCCTGCGGAGGCAAATTCTTTCTCTCCCTTTGTGGATTTCCGTTTCCTGACTTTGAGAAGACGGTCTGACATCTCATGCTTCTCAAAATCAGGACACGATATGTAGCATCCTAATCTGGAATTGCTATCTCCTCGCTTTCCTTCAAGATCAACATAATACCCTTCGCATTGAGTTGCGAGATATAATTCCATTAAACCATTTTCTAATTATATCTCTAATAAGCAGTATATGAGCTCGAGAAGATATTGGGAACATAATGCAGCGTCTCCCGCTACTCAAAGGCGTCGTCAACGTGACCCTCTGATGTTTCCCGCCGCTTTCAGTGATGCTACATACTGCTGTATGTAACACCTTTCTCGGACTACAGCGAACCGCCAAAGGGTCGACGGAGGTGACAAGATCGATCCAGGGGTATTATACGCTGTGATCCGGCCGATTCTATCGAGTAATTGGCAAGCCTTGGTAGCGAAAGGGCTTGGTCAACCCGCGGTATAGACCTCTGGTCGGATGTCGTCGATATCGCGGTATCTCGAACGAGCTCGGCAATCCTGGGGAGCTTTGCCTCACTTCGAAGTGATAGCTGTTTCTTGATCGGGGCCAACTCTGATTCTGGATTCTTGGCGACATGGGAGGCCAAAGATAGCGGAAACGTCAAAGGATATAGTGCTTCTAGAAGGGAGACGCTTTGGTTGCCCGTGGGCATTAAAAAGGGTTTGTTGAAAAGTGTCCCGGGGAGTATAGGCGTGTAGTAAATAGCCGGAGGCAGTGCGTTACCATGCTGAAAAGCCTCGATAGTACTCTTCTCTTGGTACCGCCTTTTCCGCGGGAGTTTGGGCTCGATGGGTGCATATCCATCACAAATCACTCCATCAACGAGACAGCGACGACACCGAGGACGACTTTCATCGCATTTGAAGTGTCGGATCCTATCTAGTAAGCAATTTTATCTCTCCGGTTGCCCCAAAATGAATCGAAGCCGATGGGCACGTGGACCTACTTGCTGCAGCGATCCTGTTAGCACATAGGGTCCCGAAGAGCACTGGACTTGGTGATTCTGAGACTAACCATGTTATGCAGCCTGTTCGGACCTTAGGTGTAGATGCGCGCTTGTACCTAGCCCTGGCGTTCCCAGAAGCGTCAGTCTTGGCTGTCATTGTATCTTAGCAGGTATGGCAACAGTAGGGTTGGAAGAAGCATGAATGACAATTCCGCATGGGCAGTTTTAAGAGTCGAACAGAGCTGTTCCAATGGCCGCCCAGTGGTAGAGTGTTATCAACATTGGCAGATTTAAGTTGAGACTTGCATAGGCTAACGCCTATTTGGGCTGGATAAAAGGTAGGCTGGGGTAAAGGAATGTGGGCTTGTTGCCGATCAAACATTACGCGTCAACCGCCGGCCATTAATGGCCGCGTCAGCCAATATCAGCTTTGTGACAAATCGGTAGTTAAGAGAACTCTCCCACAACGGAACAACCCAACTTATATAATTATAAGATAAATTAAATACTAAACATAGCAGCTGTAGTTTCTACGTAGTATATAATTCGGCGTTATGTCTTTACTAGTAGAAATATTAAATATAGTAACTTAGAAAGCAGTAGTATATTTATATTAAATTATTAAATATTAAATAAAATTTATATTCTTTAAAGCTAACTAATTAATTAACGTGTTTGATAAGCATGCGCCGCAGACAAGTATGCGCCGCACTTTTCTGAACCCTTTAACTAGTAATCAATTTAAAACCTCTACAAACTATCTAATTAGATAAAACTACTCACTATACTCTTCCCCGGATGTCTCTATTACTACCTGACAGGTCCTTGCATTATGCCCGGCCTTGCCGCATACACCACAACGCCGACCACCCGGTCGCGCCGACCTTCCTTGACCACCACTTCTCGATGATTCTGCTCACTACCTGCGTATCAACATCCATCTGATCAATTACTTGTGATGCTTCCTGTACAGTCATCGCCCCTCCTTTCTGTAGTCTAGTCCTTTTTGTCCTTCGGCGCCGGCTTAGTATCTCATTTGCATCTCGAAGATTTCGGAGCTCACTCCTCAATAAGATAACCTCATGCATAACTGCCTTTGTTGCTTTAGTATTTGACTTTAAAGCTTTAATAATTGACTCTGGGGAGCTACTATGATGCCTTCTGATTCGCTTTTCAAGGTATTCAGACTGAGATTGGGCCAAACAAAAGTCGGCTCACGCTGGATTGAATGCAAACACTAACAGCGGAAGGCAGGCAAAGGCAGGCAATAAATCTGTCAGAGGTGGCAAAAAGAAGGCCCTCCTGGCTGCTTGTGCATTGAATGAGAAGAAAGCACTAGCAAGGCAAAACGATGCCTTGCACCTCTGGGCCATGAAATGCGCCGAGTTTGAAAATACTGAGAATCCAGTTAAGCGATATCTCAAG
>PVPY01001329.1:0-13494 GCA_002982035.1 Fusarium algeriense | reverse complement strand
GGGTGCGCTGGGTGGGCGTTGTAGTGGTAGTATGCAGACATGATGTGAGTCGGTCGCGGTTGTGCGTGTCGGAGTTGGTGCGGGATTAATTTAAATCGAGTAAACACAAGAATTGAAAGTGTTTAATGGAGCCGTCGTTTTAGTCGTGATAGACAAGAACCAAAAAGTCGAAGAATAGTTACGGTTGAAGTGTAGTAGTATTGAGTTGTAGGTAGAGGAGATTGTTGGTTGATGTAGAATTTTGGGCGACGGACGAAGAGAGTTGAATTGTGGGAAATAGCGAAGCGAGGCGAGGTACGAGGGGAGGGGCGGAGTGGGAGTGGAAGGTGACGGACTGGCTTTGATAAGTAAAATAAATGGAAAATGGAAATGGAAAGTGGACAGGCAGATGCAGGACGCAGGATACCTTACACCGGGGACGGCGGGCGATGTGAGTCTGTTGGTTGGGGACACTGTGAGTCCGCTAGTATCCATAGTGCCCACATTATACTCCACATGAAGCGCCTGCCGAACCAGGAGATGAGGGTGGGACCCGATTCTGGCAAATCACACCCTACAAATGCTGGCCAGGAAGTCTTTGCCACTTGGTTATGATTGGGTTAGTGAGGGGATAGCGTGTGCCACAGTGTAATCTTGGTGGCATGCTGCTAGACTATCCTGGTCAGTTTGGGTAGGGATGTTTGGGGACGGCACAGTCTCCGAGACAGACACAGACACAGTACAACCAGCGTGTTCCAAGAGCTAGACAGCACACCAATCTGCTAAGGGGCTGAGTTTACGCTACTTGTCCTATTCTGGGTTCTGCTGCACACCTGGCGGTATCCGAAACTCAGCGCCTACCCAGCGTGGGTGGAGGCTGTTGCATCCACACACGATCAAGCCCAGTGTCAATTTACTGTCGGCCCTCTCGGGGTTCCCCATTCCAGCCTTTGTCAAATGACTTTTGCTCTCTCAGCTTTGTCCCTGCTGGTGCTAGAGTCTAGGTGGTTCTGGTTCCAAACTTGGATCGTTTAGAAAAGGCCCTGGGGCCTGCTAGTCTAGCGTCTGTTCGTTCTTCTTTTCTCTCTGTCAGGCTCAGGCTAGGAGACCAGGGTGCGCATTGCTCATCAGGTGAGTGACGAAGTGACGAAATCTCTCTCTATTGCACCAACTTTGACACACAGTGAGGAGCTTAGAGGGACGCACGCAGTCTCAGTCTCAGTCTCAGGCACCATCTTGACCGCGTGCTCTCCCACTCTGCCACTGCAATTCCCCTGTGCTAGCGCAGGAAGCCCCTTTCTGTATGTCCCCTTCAGGGCTCTCGCAGCCGTAATTAGGCGCTATGCCCTGGTGCAGCATGCTAATATTGTCAATTGATTGGATTGCGAGCCAGTTTGTTTGTTGACATGTTGAAATTGTTATTATCCACTGCTTTCGCGATGATGAAATGAAGGTAGACAAGGGAATTGCGTTTCTCATCTGCGACGTTGAATGCCCCGCAATATTTCATTACCACGGCGCACATATCTGATGTGGTGTATTATTGGGGCGGTCGAGGCATTGTATCATCAGATACTGGATTTCTGTTTGTCCAACAAGTATCCACGTCCACCAGGTGAAGTGAGGTGAGGTGCAGTCAAGTTCAAGTGCGTGCAGTGCCGAAGCAGCCCCAGTCACCAAACGGGCAGTCAATCGACCATCGCGGGACGGGAAGGGAAGGGCAGGGTAGGGCTTCGAGGCTGGTGAGAACGAACGTTCGTTCGGGGGGCGGCGACGGACTCTGATGGGTTGACCCAGGTTGGCTCAGGTGGGTTGGCGGGATAGCGGTGATGGACGGTACCTTGCGAGGCAGTGAGCACTAGGGGCTGGAAGCTCTATCATGACACTGTGCATGACCGCCTATGGAGCCATTACCGACCACCAGCGCAGAATGAGGGAGGGCTGGTGAGGCTTATGACTGGGCGGCCTCGAGACCCTTCCATGACCCTGTCCTCAATGGTTCTGGACATGGATACGTTGGAAACGTGGCGGGCTGGCCTGCGTCTAAACTGGACAAAGACCATTCTGCACTGTGCATTCTGTCATGGCCCCTCCCGTCTGCAGATCGCATGTATCCCTTTCTCTTTCTGTTGTTTTGTTGTTGTGCGTTGTGCCCTGAACCGGCGCCGAATAAGAAGCTGTCGATAATCGACACTGTTTCCCCAATCGTCGAACTACTATCAAAACAGTCCCAAGGGTTCTCCGGTGCTAAATATCGCCACAAGAGGCAAAAACAATGAGAGCGCGATCATCATTGTCTCTGGCTTCTGGAAGGCCTCTGACGTGAGCGACGTTGATCTGGATTATTCTCAACTTTAGGGTAGTGTCTTGAGGCACGACCCAGACCATCTTTAACACCAACCTCGTTTGAGATGACAGGTTGATAAGTCCAGTTGTGGTAACTTGCAAAACACTGTGGCGTTTGTGCTTGATCTTACAGGGTAAACATCCACACACAACACAACCCAGCCCCAAACCCCAACCCACGACTTCGAGCTGCAGCTTCTATTCTAAGTGCGTATGCACTCAGTGCACTGTATGTAAGGTTAACTCGCCCTGTCCGAAGACTGTACTTGGCGAGACACTGGACGCAACCTTCACGCAGGAACTCTTTGTTGACCACTGCGGTTGCAGCACCTTTGCGGGCGTCTAGATCGAGACATCGACAACAAAAGCCATTAACAACTGTGGGTATTTTTTTTTTTTTTTTAACGGTGAGATTGTGCATCGTGTGTTACAGAATCTCAACCGGTAGACACAGCACGATGGCTTCTAGGATCGTCGTGAAGCGTGAGCATTGACGATAAGCATTCACGGCAAGTGACGACGGCGGTAAAACATATAACCCAGTAGGGTAGGTTAATACGGTGCTTTATTGATGCATCATGTCAATCGTTTCATCATTTCTAGAGGTCGTCTTGCCGCCAGCCTCATCTTATCTTACCAAACGGGTCCTCATCCTTCTATTCCGCATCTGCAGAGAGAATGCACCACACCATTTCGTTGCCGATGGAAGGAAACGAAGGTTGATGGATGCTTGATTATCTTTGGTCATTGATAAGTGATGACTGCCACTGCCACTGGCTCTTGCGCAATCCAACCTCTCGATCTCGGTTAGATCGTCGTTGGTTTTTGGATCAAGCTGGCACCCTGCCACTACCACCATGCCATGCCATGCCATGCCAGGCCGCACCGTCCAAGCGTTTCATCAGGCTTTATGAGAATCCCTCCAGGGCTGTCTTCTCTTGTATCATTTGCCAGGCCATCATGCGGGGAATGGGCTGGTCTATTTTGAGCGGGCTGTGAAGGCCTGCTAGCGGGTGTCTCAACCTGCTCTTGTTCGTCTTCTTCATTTTTGGTTGGGAGGGATGTGATGTGATGCTTGGTCTTTGGCCTCTCTCTGGCTTCGCCCGCGCCGATCACTCCAACGTGTGTGGGTGGTCCCTTTAGTAAAGTGCTGTTCCTGAAGAAAGGGTCCAAGTCCCATCCCGAAAAGAATTCGAGACACTCGACCGAATGCGTGATGCTTTGCAGCTTCGGGTTCTTAGCGCAAAGTCATATGGTAACTCTAGACGAGTCATAACAACAGAACAGTAAACAACCGTAAAGTTAAAATTGAGAGTTCAAACTCTCTGTGACTGGGGCTGATTGACCAAAACATAGGTACCCTGAAGGGTCCTGGAGACCAAAGACGCTGTTGTTGCATCTCTGTGCCCTGCAAGAATCCCTGTTTGAATACAGTACCCAGAACATCGGCATTCAGAGTCACACTTTACTGAATCAACTGAATCAATTGATCCAAAGGAAAAAAAGACATTTTGACATAAAGGGAAAAGTCAAGAAATGCTGCATTTCTAAAAGCATTGTTAGAAGCCGCTTGTCTCTCCCTAGCTCTCCTCTCTGTCTGCCCACATTGACGCAATCGGCCATCCCTAGTCGCACGACCCATTCCTCCAGCTAACCACGATCTCAACAATCAACAACATACGCATGCATCTAATTAATTATTCAATTAATTACTAGTTATCACGGGCTCTCAACCCCTCCTAATATCATGAGACGAGGCCATTATCTGATGCACACAGCGTGCCATATCCAACCCATATCCCATCGCCACACCGCTAGTTCTCACAGACGATGGGATGGCCTGTTTCTCTCCCGTCCGTCGGCTAAGGCGCTTTTTTTCGCCGGGTGACTTGATGTCTCACCTTGCGGAGAACAAAGGAACTGCGTTCTTCTCTTGAGAGTCCGAGCTCTCAGCCCAGCCCCAGACCGCGCCACCCGCGCGCCACACTTTGCGGAGAAACGGCGACGTCAGTCCCGGCTGATCTGATTGACGATTGATGACTGAGACCTCACATGACTTTCATCTAAGAACCTCAGCTCCGATTTGTCATTCGTATTCAACAACAAAACTGACTTCCTCAACATCGTGGTATACGAACTATTAACATCTCAAGGACGGTGCCACAAAACTTATATCTTAACAACAATTTAATACACCTTATACCTACCGCTGGACACCTGAAATGACGACATACTATGATTTACAACTGACTGACGATTTGGAGCATTCATACTGCCAAAAAGAGAGCTCAGGAGCAAAATAAAACATACAACAGCGGGGATTCGCTGGTCGTCACCGACCCAACTACTAATCCGCCCCTTACAGGCTTGACTATGGGAGAGCAGACGGGATCCCGTATTTTCCTGCAGGTATGGTCGTATGTGCTTGAATGCTCTCCTCGAACCGCCCATAACGTTACGAGATAGAGACCATGCGATCTCAATGAACGACCAAGCTTGAGCAAAATCTGATGAAGGACTAAATCATAAGAGAGTTCTAGCTCATGTACTCATGAACAAATGAAAAGACTGTATTGTAACTTGTCACTAGTCAAAGGTTTTAACGACTGCCAAAATCTTATCTGACGTATTGCCCGTACCTATGTTAGAGATAGAAGAGACTAACTTTGTTCAGAGACACTGTGCATATTGCCTTTGAACTGAGTATTTCTATGTAATGATGGGTCTCCAAGCGGAAATTTTAGATAAACCCCGTGAAATTCTTTTGATCGAAGAACCTTATTACCTTCACAGTAGACAGCAAAGGTATGCAAGGCGGCGCTCATCAAGTAGACCAGCCACCCAAGAAGTTTTGCAGAATCAAATGAACAGCTGTGCCTTCATCTTCCCTTACTATTATCTCTCCGAGTTCTGAAATCGAGATAATCATAATCCAGAGGATCCTTGCACGACGGCATGTCTACTGACGCTGTGCCTCTCGACCCTAACCTGAGGGGCTAGTAGTGTATGACTCGCTGAATAGCTTATCAAGTGCAATCGAGGACATGTCAAACTCCGGAATGATTCGGTCTTCAGTCATGGTCCGCCTCCTCTGCCGGTAGCGCAACTCGAAAAAGCCATGATATATGCTGCAGTCCTTTTTATTACTTGAATTTTCGGTATAATCTATTTATGTATGTCTGATATTCAAAGAGAATCTGAGTGGAAGTTGGTCTTGTCCTCTTCACGGATACTCTTACAATAAGGGGCTGATTTGACACTGGCATTTTTCTCGACCATACTCGCAACTTCGACGACAAATAAGAAAAATTCGAAATGCTGAGTAGACCATAAATAAAATTTGACTGGCCAGAAATGCTGATTATATAGAAGCTGGGCTCGATACGGGGAGTGTCTTGATCCAAATTTAAGGAAATCCCAATACCACCAAGGCTTAGCAACAGAAGGATAAGGAGTAATAGGAGTATAGAAGAAAATATACCTTTTAGGAGTGCTAGGAGCATAAAGAACACACGGCTGAAAGTCCCTTATATTACAGACGTGTATCAGAAGTCCCAGTCTGCTTATTTCATCAGATCTTGAGTCTTTATTCCGGTTCTAGAAAACTCTTCTGCAGAATAACATGAAGACCATAGCAAGTCACCAGATGATCTCCATGATCTCAAGTGATGGGTAATATAGAATTGTGTATGTGAAAATGATAATCCTCATTGCCGACTTGTCCTATTCCAGAGCTTTCATGGATGAGATCCATACCTATACAGAAGAAACATACGCAGATTATGAAATATACGAACAGTGGCTAAGTTGTGTTTTTATGAAACCTTATCAATATCTCTCTGCGAGATTGATCTGGGATTCATGATTGTTTCGGGTGCAGAGAGACTCTCGTTTATAAGAAAAGACGAGCACTCTACAATCGGGGTTCAGCTAGGTAGAATCTAAGGATATGAGAGGAGGTAACAGAAAGAAACGAGAGTACCAAGTAGAAATATCTATTGAGACGAATGAAGTCATTGGATTGTGTGTCATGCCTGATTCGTTTCAAAAGTTCCTCATTAGTAATTGTTGCTGTGAGTCAGATTTCAGAATGTAACCCGTCGTTATGTACAGTTTGGAATCATTTCTCACAGCACGACATCCTTCACTTCCTTATCTTCACATCATAATACCTTTAACTCTGTAATCAAGTTTCCAAAATAATGGGACTCACATGTTCGATAACAGATACTGGATGGCAGCCTAATTTGATATGAGCCGTGTTCCGAAACTCGGGCTTAAGAACCCGGAGCCGGACATATTTATTCTCCACGCTTCCCGCCTCCACCATTTGTTGACTTTTCTTATCCACCTCTCATCATACCTAACTTACACAATCTACACTACATCAAAATGGATGTACTGCATATTGGGCAGATCCCTTCACTGGGCCATATCCTGTTCATTGCCGCTTCGGCAATCTTGCCTATCCTTCTTCTCTTCATTCTGTTCCGCAGACCCGTTGGTCAACATGTACCCAAGTCATTGCCTTTGCCAGACGATGATGAGATTGTTCGCCTTCGTGTATATCCAGTTAAATCATGCCGCGGGTTTGATGTAAAGTCAACGCAGCTTCTACGTACAGGCCTTGACCTGGATCGCAATTGGATGTTCGTTACAGCAGACAAGCATGAATTCATCACTATCAGGGCGAATTCAAACATGACTCTTATTCTCACAGCCTGGGATGCTGATACCGACATGCTCACGATTTCTCTTAACGAACACAAAATTGAGATTCCTGCTCATCCCACGACTCAATGGCTTGAGAACAATACTGAGCTCAAGAAGGCCACCATTTGGTGCGACGAAACTGACGCATGGGAATACAGAGAGAGCCTGACCAAGCCCTTCTCCGAGTTTCTGAACATGGACGTTCGTTTGATGTATAAGGGCCCTACACCTCGAGTTTTGCGTGGTTGCGCAGCTCCTCACCGCCTTGGCCGTACTGAGGCTACCAAATTTGCCGATATGATGCCTGTGCTGGTAAGTCATATAAGCTGGAACTTGACAAATAACTTAGATCATGCGCTAATATGAAACTTGATAGGTTGCTTCCATGGCAAGCATGAATGAGCTCAACGAGCGTCTTACTCGAGCTGGAGAGGCCAAGATTGAGATTGAACGCTTCCGTCCCAATGTCATCATCCGTGGAAGTGTGCCATGGGTTGAGGATGGATGGAAGACTCTGCAAATTGGTGAGGGTGAACACCGTCTCGATCTCGATGTAGTCTGCCGATGCCTACGTTGCCAGGTACCCAACGTCCATCCAATTACTGCTGATAAGCATCCTCGTCAGCCTTGGAATCAGCTGATGAAGTATCGACGAATCGATCCTGGATTGAAGTTCAAACCGAGCTTTGGCATGCTTTGTGCGCCGAGGGACGAGGGGCACCTCGAGGTTGGGATGAAATTTCAGGTTACGGCTATGACAAATGATCACTTCTTCATTAGCCCAATGAAGTAAAAACAAGTCTTGTCGGAAGTGGGACGGGTGAAATACGTCACTGGTTGAGGTAACCATGTACAAGGATAATGAAAACGATAGCAGAGCCATGTTTGAGCCCGCCACGATTGCATCAGGAGTGTAATCGCCCACATACACCTTACTCTGTTCAATTTATGGGCCCTTGCATAAGCACACTAGGTGACAATATTGCGTTCGCCTCTTTTCGTGGCAGTGCTAGATTAACCCAGAAGGCATAAGATTGAGAGCTTTGACAGGAACTAGTATGGGTTCAGGGACCCAGATATCTAACTTTGCTTCTGGGATAAATTCAAAAAGAGATATGCCTACATTCTTGATTATGGCTAAGGCTGGTGTAGGTCCTTTGAATTCATTTGTGAGGGAGGAAGTTAGAAAATCTAGGCCTTTGGTCCGAGTTCCGTCCTTTCACATACTGAAATGTTTGTTGGTTCCCTCTACGTTAATAGGCTTAGGTTCTTGATGGTTCAGAGAAGTATGAAGGAGGCCTCCGGCATGATGTTAGAATCATTTAAGGGTAGTTTCAACTTGTCAGATTGTTAGTTTAGAAATCAATCATGTAGATGCATTTGAACAATCACATCCTTCATCTACTTGGCACATTAGCCGGAATACACCATGAACCATAGACAGCCTTACGAAGACACTGGTAATATGCCTTACTGGCATCAAGTTAGCTAGCTAATGGGCGAGATTCGTTGTTGTACGAGGAATTTCAAATATCGTTGTGTTGTGCCTGTTTTCTGTGAATAGCAAAGACCAACTCGACATGAATGTGCAACCATCTTCAATTCTTCCTGTGATAGCAAATCAAAATGCCCCTTATTGTGACTCGAGCTAAGTTGGCTCTTTAGCTAAGGCACTCTCGTATTACGAACTGTTCAAAGGGCAGAGAGAATCCACAAAGACTTAAGGCGCAGTCAGACGGCGTTTTGCTGGCAGTAGCACCAGTGCGACTTCATTGATGCAGTCGTACAGCGTCTCGTGTGAACAAAGGACACAAGACTTGAAATATTTTGAGTCAAATACTGAGAGGCGAAGGTCTTTTGCCCTTGCCACCTGATGCCATAATGTGAACAATGCTGGGTGGAGTGATGTGTTCTCGTGCTCTTGGCGAAGCAAACACCCTCTTTGAGCTACAGGGAATGATACTTTCAGATCGATAGACGCTATGATTCAAGCGTATATTTGCCAAGTTATATTATACGGACAGTCGGGAATCACGGCTCGGTCAGTTCTGGTTTGATGTTAGTCGTCTTTGACACGAACAAAGAGCGGAAAAATGGTGGCTTGGTCATGAGGCAATGAAACAAAGTCCAAAACAGTTTGTGAATAGTCATACCCACAGGCATAGTTCATTGTTCCACTGCTAGTCATAGGACTGCAACATCTGATTTTGTGTAACTGGGCAGGCTGATTCATTGATTAGTGTGGCAACACCCATTCGTTAGGCGCTTCGCGGGGCTTTTTTAAGCGCAACGTTGGCGGCAGCTTACAGAGAGGAATGCACAGCCCTCCTCCCAATCAATCAATCAGACATTACATCTCCATTCCTTTAAATCTCTCAACCTTCCCATCACCTCTACCACTTTCGCGCATCGGATAGAAGTACTCCCTATAAGCATACCTATTCATCATGGGTGAGAATCTCGTCATTTATTACAATGACAACATCGACTCGGACAACTTGGCCGCGGCTATGGCCTTGTTCAAGGCTACATACCAGAGACAAAATGCCCGCGTACTTTGGATTCTAGAGCCTCGCCAAGTGTGCTTTGGACTCTCTATGGCAAAGGATCAAGAAGAAAGGTGCAAAACTTTAATACAACAGTACTTTCCATCTCCCGATAGACCTATCAAAACCCTTTTGAACGGAAATATCAAGAAGAAAGATATTGATGATATCAAAGATCTGACACCAGCTGATCGTGAGATTGTAAGCTTTCCCCTCAGGATTAGATACTTTGAACTAAGCTGACCATAAAATTAGCTTGAGATGGCGGTAAAGCCTAAATACGGCTCAATTCCAGATGCAAAGCTGCATGGACATCTAAGTGCTCTGGACCTGGCATCGTGTCTTGCAAAGTGGTCTAATAATGGCTTTAACGAAGTTCTTGTGGACTATGAAACTTTAGAAGATATCGAAAACCCGGTGAATCTGCACGCACATCATCATGAAGAACTTCTCAACCGTAGCGAAGAAGAACTAATGACGTACAACAATATCCTGAGGACGGTGCCTGATTTCAACAACCGAACCATTGAAATGCGAAATTGGTACAACAAATGCATCTTGCGAATGGAGGACGAGCAATACATCCCAAACGCTTCTGTTCAACCACTTGTCCTAGACTATGTTTTGAGTCGGATCCAAGCTGCCGAAACCGTTCGTTTCTTTGGTGGTTCTTCCTTGAGAATTCTTCAACAGTTCCTCGATAGAGGCGTAGCCAGCAAGGTCAAGTGCCACTTGCAGGTGGTGAGTTTGACTTTATAATCCTTGTTGGCAAATAACTTACATCATCAGGGTTCTTGCGACATGAAGGCGAATATCTTCTCTAACCAGTTCAACATCGCCCTCAACCAACAAGCAGCCAAGATCGTTCTCAGTCGATATGAAGAGTTCGCAGATTTTACTGTCGTACCTTCACACACAGCGCAAAGTATAAAATACTCAGCCCTAGGCCTGAAGCTTGTCGGAGGCCGCTGTATAGAGAGACGAATTCTAGGTTTCAACTGTCACGAAGAACCCCTCAAGATCGTCACAAACCAAGCATCACTAGAAGGCCAATACTCAGACAAATCCTATACTATGCCAGATCTGACATCATTTTTATGCGCACTTGTTCCAGGGCACATGGGTGCAGAGCTAGGGCACATCGAGCTCGACGAACAGCAGGGCGACGCACTTCTTTTCAAACCATCCTCCAAGGGAATTCGTATGTTTGATTTGAAAGGTGTCAAGAAGTCAAAGGAGTCGCAGGCCACGGGCCCCGAGGAATCGAAGGTCACGGTACCAGAGGAGTTTGAGGCCAAGGAGTTGTCTAAGGGCGATGTCACGCATATTTTCTATTCATTGACACATGGTGAAGTGTTGCTATGACGGAAACAAGTTTTGATACCCAACGGCGTATTAGAAGACAGGCAGTACCTTTGATAGCCCCTTTTGCACACGAGACTAATCTCAATTAATAGGGGGGAAAGTTAACCCTCTATAGGTTTGGGCATGATGGATGTCTAAGTAATTGTGACGGTTTAGTTGAAGTTATACTAGTACGGCTCATTTGGCTTCTGACGAAAGTAGAGGATCGCTTAGTACTACATTACTGCTGAAGGCATAGTAATTCTTTAAAAAACGGAGTTGGAGCAAAAGAGCGGTCCACGCTTTACACTAGATGATTAGAACTGCCAATTCAAGGAGGCATTGACGATGGCATTGATGCTGTATTATCGGTATCTGAAGTGGGTTATATGGAATTAGCGTAAATTACCAATATATAGAAAATACGGTAAATCTATTTACAAATGGGAAAGCCACCTGGGTCTTACGATCATAGAAATATTTGCTTTTCATAATTCTCTGCTTGATGATAGGTTCTCCAAGTGCAAATTCCGATGGGTTGGTCGTCTAAAATCGCCAATCAGCCACAAGACCCTTCCGTGTGGCGCTGTAGCTAGTCAGCCTTGCGAACCCCCTCTCCAAGATATTTCAACGATCCGTCAACAGCTTCGGCTGTTAAACCTATCCTCTTAAAAGTCTAGTATTCCTGAAGTATTGATTCTCAACCGTCTATCAGGAGACATGTCAGCCAATTATTGGCACTCGACGCAATGTCGCTTCTGGAGCTTCACCAAGGAACAGCTCGCGACAATGCGACAGAAGCTCGAGGAGGACAATGCCGAACTCGTGCGAATGTTTCCGCTTCCGCAGCAACGCCATTTATACATATACTTCAATCAACGTATGTGGACAACCTTTTACTTCGACAGAACTTAATGGCTGACTCATAGGACGCGCAGAGTTGATACGACTAGCGAAGCGATTAACGATTCGACAACAATCTATGGCCACAGCGCAGGTCTACATGAAGCGATTCTACTCGAAAGTTGAGATCCGCCGAACGAACCCATACCTCGTAATAGCGACCGCGATATATCTCGCCTGCAAGATAGAGGAGTCTCCTCAACATATCCGGCTCATCGTGACAGAGGCTCGGCAGATGTGGGGAGACCTCGTTGCCATCGACACGTCGAAACTGGGCGAGTGCGAGTTCTTTATGATAAGCGAAATGCGGTCACAATTGATTGTATTCCAACCATACCGAACAATTACAGCCTTACGAAGCGAACTATCATTATTAGAAGACGAGGTACAACTTGCTCGGTCGGTGATAAACGATCACTTCATGACCGATCTTCCGCTGCTGTACCCTCCACATATTATCGCCATGGTTGCAATTCTGTTGGCGTTGGTGTTAAGACCCAACAACTCTGGTCCTGGCCAGAACACATCGGGAGCGGCTGCAGCAGCAGGACTAGCAGCCGCTCAACAAGCGCTGATGCGAGCACAGGGTCAACAAGCACAAGGAGGAATGCCCGAGGCAGCGGCTGCAGAACCCAAAGAGAAGCAGCAACAAGCTCGGGCGTCGCGTGTGCAAAAGTTTGCAAAATGGCTGGTTGAAAGTAACGTGGAGATAGCATCCATGGTAGATGCCACTCAGGAGATAATATCTTTTTACGAATGTTACGAGCATTATAATGACAAGCTCACTCGGGAACAGATTCATAGGTTTGTAAAGGCGAGAGGCTTGGACAAGTGATCTTAGAATACGAGAAACGAGATATGAAGCATGGTGTATACGGTCAACGCATTGAGGAGCATTGGATAGGAGTTTTTAGGGTTTACTGTTATCTTAGAGAGATCATGACACACTCATACATTTATAGGTATTGCAGCTACCAGGCTGAATTGAAAGTTTGGACAGGCTATTAGCATACAAAACTATATTTTCAACTCACCATGATGCGACTTTGGCAGTCCAACTGTAACTGGGTTCAGTACAGAAATCAAGTTACTTAAACCTCCAACTCTCTGTATTTGCAGAGCGAAGTTTCACTGAACTGTGAAGCATATTCAATCATATTCTATGTAGCATCTCAGATATGCAGGCGTGTATTTCGATGATTTATCGGACCTTGCCCGGATCTAGCTTTATAAACCACCCAATCAAGTGACAAGAAATTTTATTCTAGAAACTCTGGGGCCTTAAGTTAAGCTATTAGTTAGCTGATTGAATATAATTTTCTCCTCACTAGTTCATAGATCATGTATATTTGCATACAGAAAAGAAATTCTTCATGAGGAGCCCTTGAGTTTATGCCGAGACAGAGCGAGGAAGTTAGCAGCTAGAGACAGTAAAAGGATAGCTCAGCGGGTCCTTCCGGGGCACTAAGCATAATACAGTGCCTCTGATTGATCGCCAGGGAATTGTAACAGTGCCCAACAGCGGCCAGGACGGCTTTTGATAGCCACCCCGGGCCATGACGGACGGGGCTAAGGTTAGGTTAGCTCCACTGTAGCATCTGGTATCTTTTTGAGTGAGAGCAGCAAAGCGTTAACCCGGTTTGGGGGGGGGGGGGGCTCCCTT
>PVPY01001323.1:0-21784 GCA_002982035.1 Fusarium algeriense | reverse complement strand
CGTTACAACATGACGCTGCATAAGCGCGTCTTTGTCGCGGCAGCATTATGCCTACTATACCAAGTCAGTAGCTGCTGCCCAGTCCCTCGGTTCTGTTCTCGCAGACTCACCAAAATGCGCCGTCAGTAACGAACCTTGTCTTCGATAATTGAGATTCCCGCTGACAGCTTCCTAGGTCGACTGCCTAATCGGGCTCATGAGCAAAAAGGAGTTTGCAGAGATGGGACAGGATGGGTTATGCCATAACAAGCCGTTTGCCGACCAGATTGGCGCTTGTTTGATAGCAAAGTGTTCGATGCGGCAGACTATGGGTATATTGTCCAAAATTTGCAATGTCAAAGCAGAAGAGTACTAACTTTTGAAAGACTTTATCAAAGAGTCATCAGCAGTATGCGGAACGCCACCGACAAACCTCACTGAGGAATACAGATTAAGCAGCAGCATAATTTTTGCAATCGCTATTGTTTTCTTTGCTCTAAGGATCGGCACCCAAGCCAAGTCGGGTCTTTTATGGGGTGTAGATGACACCCTGACAGCTTTATCTGTTGTAAGTCGCCAGCTTCCTGACACATAAGCAGACACTCATGTCAATAGGCCTTTTTGATTCCGTTCTATGTCGTATTACAGATTAGCAAGTCACATGAATCCCATCTTTTTTTCTTCGTTACTAACTGTAATCTGTAGTGATTTCACAAGGTCTGGGGCTTGATATGTGGCATGTCACTGATGAACAGATCAAATTGATTTTCAAGGTAAACAACTGATAGTCCCTGTTCCTGGCCAAGAAACTAATATCTGATATAGTATTTCATCGCCATCGAAGTCTTGTACTTGACCGCCCTAATCCTCGTCAAAGCAGCAATATTATGCTTCTTCCTCCGCATATTGCCAGACCACAAGTTCAGGATGATGGTCAAATGCACCATGGTCTTCAACGTCCTAGTCGGACTAGGGTTCTTTATATTTGTCTTTTTTTCAGACCACGCCGTTTTCAGTATTCTGGGAGGGTTGGCAGCAAAAGAAGGGTGATCTCATCAAGGCTGGAATAACTCACTTTGCTCTGCCGCACGCGGGACTGAATCTGCTGCTGGATATTTGGATGCTTATTCTGCCATTGACGCAATTGTGGCATTTGGGGTTGAAGCTTAGAAAGAAGCTTGGTGTTATCAGCATGTTTAGCGTTGGAATATTGTGAGTGCTTCAAATTGCTTCGCGGTCTCTTGGCTAACAGCCCAGTCTTACAATTGTCGCTGCGATTCGAGTTCACGAATTGGTAGTATTTTTACGTTCTGTGGACTCGACAGGTATATAGTTCCGGCATATTCGGGTATCATAAGCTAACAATCATCAGTCATAAATGCGCAGGTCGCCATCATCTAGTCCGTCGTAGAGATATCGGTTGGTGTCATGGTCGCTTGCATGCCTCATATTCGCCATCTCGTGGGCGATATAATGTCACGGATAAGAGCTAGAAAGGGCACCGAAACAAAACGTAAAAATCGGAAAATCTTCATCGATCGATCGCTTGTGACTATAGAAGTGGGGGACACGCAGGCTCTGGAGCTGCATGACGAAGGAGGACTTTTGAAGGGAAATACTATAGCGTCGTCAACAAGAGTCGCGACAAATGACAGCCGAACAAATGGGTCAGTCAGTTTTACGAGTGATGGAGATACTCAAGTGTAGAATTATTGTAGTAACGACTGAGAAATAGACATAGAATTGAACATTGATGAGAGTCAGTCGCAGTCATCGAGATGGTCGTGATGATCATCTACGCTAGCAAGCATCGTGAAGTGTCGAGTGGGTTTTGGTGTCGGTGAATTTTCTAGCGCCATCTGATAAGGCCATTACTCGCTACTGCAAAGCACATGCACACCAGGAACAGATCCACAGTGGATTGATGATGTTGTCATTATATATTTATTTAAATATCTTTTGTTTTGTTTGGTTTGGTATCGTCAAGTTCATCAAAACATGAGCCATTTATCGGCAAGTGTATCCACCGTCAATGACAAGGTCAGAGCCAGTAGTGTATGTGCTAGCATCAGACAAGAAGTAGACATAAGCAGCCTTGAGCTCCTTAGCATCACCGTTACGGCCCATGGGGATCATGCTCCTCCAGAGCTCTTGGGTCTCAGCGTCGATAAAGTCAGAGAGACCAGTGTCGATGTATCCGGGGGAGATGCTGTTGACACGGGCGAAATCGCGCCACTCGTTGGCGAGAGATCGGGCCATGTGGATGCAGCCTGCCTTGGCGACGTTGTATGAGGTTTGCTCTTGAGGGTAGTTGGCGATGTGGCCGGACATGGAAGCGGTGATGACGAAAGATCCGTGGCCTTGCTTCTTGAAGAGAGCGCCGACGGCCTTGGCGCAGTAGGCAGTACCGTTGAGATCGACCTGGATAACGTGGTCCCAGTCGGCAGCAGAGCCATCAACGACACCAGCGTTGGCAGTAGCACCGGCGCTGCAATTGTTAGCACGAGTCAATTGACAATACACATGAGGGGGGGAGACCTACTTGGCGACGAAACCGTCAATCTTGCCAAAGTCCTTGACAACCTCCCCAACAAATCGCTCAACATCATTGTAGTCGGCAGCGTTGAGCTTGTAGGCCTTGGCCTTGACACCATACTCCTTGGTGAGCTCCTCGACGTTCTTCTCGGCGCCCTCCTTGCGAGAAGCATAGGTGATGGCGACGTTGGCGCCCATTTCGGCAGCACCACGAGCAGCCTCGATGCCCATGCCGCGGGGTCCGGAAGCGCCGGTGACGACGACGACCTTGCCTTTGAGGCTGAGGAGGTCGAGAATGTGGTTGGCCTTGGGGATTTGTTGAACCATGTTGACGGTGGAAGTTGATCGACGGAGGGGTAATAAAAAAAAAGAGTAGAGTAGTGTAGGTGGTATGAGGAGGGGAAATGAAGGGCAGATGCTAGACTATTTGTATGATTGTGTCTCTCAGGCCATGGCGTGGTTCGGCATAAAAGCAGCAAGCCCAAGCAGCTATCTGTAATGGATGGATGGGTCCAGTGATGTCATGGAAGCCAAGAGACGTCCAATGTCCCTTTAGCTAAGAAACAGTAAACGCGAGAAAAACGAGGGGCATCGGCGATTACAAAGGGAAGAGTATCCACTGTCATTCTCTCAGTGGCCAGTACATCCTTTCAATGGTTAGTACAAATCCTCAATGGGTTGTCTAGAGCTCCAGATTTCCAAGGATCACTAATAACTACTGCAAGCCCCTCCATTTCACTGCAACCGTGTTGAAAGACGCGTCGAGGGGTACTGTAAAAGATGTTGGGTGAGCCCATGCTTAGTTAGAGGTCTCGGTGGGACGCATGAACATGTGAACTAACGCTTTAATGTCTTGTCTGGTGATTTTTTGAGCCAATTGGCTTTGTATTTGACTGAGAGAGAGTCGAGTGATGAGACGTGTACATACATACATACAGAGCGTGGCGGGGTGATGAGCTGCTCAACTGCATGGGTTGTTGACCCCTCTATCAACAATCTCCAGTGGTCAATTGCAACAGCACGGTTCAGTAAATGGATTCTGTCCCTAACATTTCATCATTGATCCATAATTGAATCCTTAACTTGTCAAATACCATCGAGAATAGAATCGAATCGAGTTTAGAGTGGATAAATTGAGCGTCATTCTCCCGTCTCAAGCTCTTCCTCTTCCCTGCTTAAAGCGCATCACGACCCCGCAGAACGGCCGGCTTCACCGCTCCCTATTCGGTTTAGTTTGAGAGACAGTAAGTAACCTTGTTGGATTGACCCCGGTCAGGATTAACGCGTCAACGTGTTCCGTCCGTGTCATGCCATATCCCGGTCCGACAGAGCTACCCTAGATGAAATGCTGATGAGTTATCATCACCAATGCTGACTGAACAGCGACTCAGGCTCCGATAATAACTGAGTAATGGCTTATCGCGTATCATTAAGATTAGAGTCATCAATTCTTGCAGGTATAATTGTTCATGTAATGCTTATCACGCAAACATGAGACAGACCATAACAAAAAGGGGGAACATGCTGAAAAGAGGGGTTGCAGACTGGTCACAACACATGAAGCCACTTGTTGAGAAGATCACACAAACAACATTCAATTGGACATGGACACGGACAGTATCATACAACTTGTCTTATTTACGGGAGTCTAATAAAACCCTTGATGCAGCCAATGCAACCAATGCATGCCTAGAACTAGCTAGACTAACCTGCATGCAGACAGACAGTGCCGCTTTAAATAAGGTATCGGAAATCCCGCTTCATCCTCAAAGCTTCGTCGGGGTGGTCCATGACCTCGACGGCTGCCGTATGCGCAGCCACATCCTGGTGCGTCTCCCAAGCATTGGCCTCTCCCCTCTCGAGCTTTTTGTTGAGGTCAATCAGTACCAAACGGAAGATGTAGCATCCAACAACTGTAACGCCAAACATGGACAGAACAATTCCGTAGCTCTTGCGGTACCCGTTCTCTTTGAGGTCCCAGACGTAAGAGCCCGCGACGTTGCCGAGCTGACTGAAGGCGTTGATCATTGCGATTGCGACGGCGCGCTTGGCGGGTGGACGAGGGAATGATGAGCTGATCCATGAGTAGAAGACGATGAAGCCTGCGTAGGATGATGCTTGGAGGAATAGAGCCAGGTATCGCGCTGCGACGTTTTCAGTCGCCATGCTGATGATGAAGCCAGTCGTGCCAATGCCAATTGGACCGACAATGTGCCAGAACTATTTATCGTTAGTACAATTGATACGACGCGATTGAAGCTGTAACTGACCTTTTCTTGTGTTTTATCCGAATGCCAAGCATTAATGACCGATACGATACAAGAAAACACCCACGGAGGAGCGCTCATCAAAAGAGTAGGCACGTAACCGAAACCAAGCGTCTCAGTCAAACTGGGCTGTTCATTATTAGCGATGCGCATGCGATTTGAGATCAATTGACTTACGAAAAACGCATTGAACGAAAGACCAACGACATAAGCAGTAAATGTCAACATCATGATGTAAATCTTGACATCCTTGACCGCAAGCTTAAGACCGTAGAAAGCGCTCTCCTCAGCAGAATCCTCATCAGCCTCGCCAACATCCTCAACCATACGAAGCTGCGCAACCTGTCGCTCTTCTTCCGTGAATCCCCTCGAATTGTGAGGTAAATCAGGAAGAATGAATGCAGCAGAAATGGCAATGCCCATAGTGATGGCACCTTCAATCCAGAACAGCCATCGCCACGCAGCGTGTCCAAGAACGCCCTGCATATTGGACAAAACACCTGCACCAACAAGCGCAGAGAAGGCGTTGGAAATGAGGTTTCCGCAGAACAAAATGGCATTTCGCTTGGTCAATTCGCGTCGCGTGTACCACTTTGACAGAATCAGAAGGGCACCAGGCAAAAACGCAGCCTCGACAAATCCCAAGAAGAATCGAATGCAGACCATGCCAGCAAAATTGTGCACACTACCCGACAAAGTCGAGATAAGACCCCAAAGCAACATGGCCGCAGAAATATACAGCGACGGCCGCTGAATGCGATTGATGAACATATTCGATGGGACCTGCATGAGAATGTATCCAACGTACAAAATACTCAAGCACGTCGCGTACTGGTTATAGCTGAGGTTGAGGTCCTCTTGCAGACCCTTGAGGCGTGCGGCAGCCATGTTATTGCGGTCGAGGTAGTTCATGATGTAGATCAGCACGAAGAGGGCGCATCGCGTGTCGAGTTTGCGCTTCATTCGCTTCTCGACGACTTGCCGGTGGACAGAGTCCATTGCAAAGGTTTGCGCGGCTCGTGATTCGGGGTGCGATTCGACGCTGAGTTTGGCCGAGGCGACATGGTCGTCTGGCTTTGCTTGATCAGCCATGGCGATGGTGTTTGGATCAAGACTTTTTGGTGGTAATCTGTAGAATAAACACCGTGAGCTACCAGTCTCACGAGCAACACAAGAGAGACATACCTTGGCCGGGCATCTTGACCTTTTAAGAATGCAAATCGCAGACAAAATACCGGCTGAGATGCAACCTGTTACATCATCGAGCAGCAATTATGGTGTAGCGCGGAGAAGCGATGATGGAGAGTATGGAGAACATGGGGAAGCAGTGAAAAAAGGGGGCAAGGGTTTATCCGCCTTGCTTAACCAGAATAGGTGACTGTTCACGGGTTCCCCAGAGGTTGACAGTCGCCCTCGCTTGAGGCAAGGCAAGATTTTCTGAATCGGTTGCTGCAAATTTGAGTGTCACACTTGATGGGTGCAAGGACCAATGGTTGTGATGGTGGAGTGGTGGTGTAGATCTTTACTTTTTGGAGAGGGGGCAGAAATGGGAGATGAAGGCTGAGATTTGGGGAGACTGCGATAAACCTTGAAATGCTTAAAAAAGAAAAAGGAAATATACAGGATAATTAAATATACAACAATTGGTAGTAGAGTTAGTTTGAGAATCATAATTGATGGTGAGGCTCAATCATGGCTCCTCCAACATACACAGCCCATCTAACAATTCTGTCCTCCACACGCCTCCAAGTTGCAACGTTGGAGAGAATGCGGAGACTCCGCAAAAAAGAGAGTCAAAGTGAGGGGAATTAAAAGCGAAAGCCCGTGCAAACCCCGACAATACCTGTAAAAAAGGCCCGAATGCAATGTCCATTTCCACGGTGCATATGTCCGGAATTACTGCTTTCAGAGCTGAAATTGACTGACTCGCAAGGCAGCAGAATTAATAAATTCTTGCCCGTGGGGAAGATGCGTGGGGGGCCTTTTGATGAATGTCATTGGGGAGTACCGCGGATGAAGCTCCGAGGTTCAGAGTTTTTTTGACTGTTAGTAATTGATGGGGGTGAACGCTCAGGTACGGGAATTATCGGTGTGAAGATGTTACGGGTAATGATTAACCATATTCCAAGGACATGGTCGTGGAATTCGGTAGTAAGAGGGTGACAGTTACCCCCTTCGTTGGTAGTCTAATTGAATGATGGAGCTGCTGGCGATCACTGATCTGTAGGCCTTGCTTGGTGTTGGAGATGTCGCTGCCAAGATCAATTGAATGGCAGACGGAAGACAATTCTACGGCCTTGGCGGATAGAAATCTTCCAGAATAAATTGGGACTGCCTAAGAATTGAGGCTCTTTCTGGTAATTGTCACTTGATCGGTGGATTGACTGGCGCTGGAGTGTCTAGTCCTTTCATTTGCCAATGGTGTTGATCATCTTGATCGACGCGCGCAAACATACAGTGAAGTTGTCTTCATAATGTAATTGTTCAAAGAAATGTAGCTGCGCATGTCGCGCTCATCTATCGCTATGCTCTATCATAATAACTCAAAGATATTAAATCCTCCAGACCTTCACGCCTCCAAGCGACCAGCCTCACTAGTCTCATCCCTCGACTGCTTCAAAAACGGCACAAGCGTCGTCCCCCCCGTCCCCGTCAACTCCTCCCCATTCTTCTTGGATGAACTACTCGCCAAATTCACCGGTCCATCCCTACACCCACTCCTCGCTGGGAGAATAATATACCTCGTAACAATCTGAATATGCTTATTCCTAAACACCGTAAGCGCCTCCGTCGCAGCTGCAAACGCGCTTTGCAAACGCTCTTGAGCTGGCGTGCAGGGCGTTTGCATCGCTAGTTCGCGAATACTGCCCTTGCGAGCAACGTGTGTGAGGAACCGACGGTGAGGACCTGGCATGTAATCTTTTACAATGTCATGATAGCTTCGCTCGCCTTTCTTTTCGGTGTTGTTGCCGCTTGTGATGTGCTCTACGCCGAGAACCACGTCGAAGAATTGGATGAGAGAGCTTTGGCCGTTGCTTCCACCGCGAAGATGGCGCCATTCACCTTTTCCGTTGCCTTCGTCGTAGAAAACACCTTTTGGTAAACCCGCAGCCTCCATGTTCTTACTCCCAGCCAAGAACGGTCTGATCTTGTAGTAAAACGTCATGGGGTCGCACTTCTCATACATGCGTTCTAGCAAAACACCAACACTATCGATACAAGTCTTGAGTTCTTCAAGAGCAGAGATGATGACGTCGTAATCTCTTGTCTTGACAGCTTCAAGAGCTTCCATCATTCGAGGAATGATACCTCCTGCTCTAGCCTCCATGGCTACACTGATGAGGAGGAACCATTTTTCTGACTCTGTTCCGGTGAATGTGTGTAGGGTATCGAGTTGATCAAGGTCTGTAAAGTCGTTGCCTGAACAGGAAAAGTTCCATAAGTTTGCAGCGGCATATGAAAGAACGGGAGGGAGTTCGAGATGTTTTGAGACGGCGAGGAAGGGGACTGTGATTTGTGGGGGAAGAATCTAGCAACGTTAGAATCCTCATTGCACTTAAGAACATTATAAGCTTACCTGTGCAGGCTTCTCTCCACCCCAAACATAAGCATGCGTCAAGAAAGCCAAGACAGAATACGCCCTCCTCCACTCAGCCTCAGACCTTAAACGATCTGTCGACAGAACAGGAAGTGTATCAACAGCCCTTCTTATATCAAAATACTTGATCAAAGCAGGAAGATGTTGAATAACAAGCTCCCATGGCTCATAGTATGGATCAGGTAATTGTTTTAAAGGACTCTTTTCAGGGAGGAAGGCATTGCTTGTTACGGCAAACTCTTTTAGTTCGGCCGTGAGCTTGATGCGCGGAAGTTGGTAAGGAACAGCGTGTGGCGACATTTTGAGCTTAATTAATTAGACAGTGCAGCGAACAATGCAAAGAAGCTTGATAGAATTGCTAGAAGATGATGTACAATGTCAATTCTTCAGAAAATCATCAGTCTAAAATACAATTGCCAAACCATGCGGTTATTTCCTGTTTTTTCTCACTTCCGTCTTCCGTATAATTGACCTCCGTCTCCGGCCTCCGATAAACTCATCCGATCCCGTTGCTATGCGAGTTCCCCGTGACCAATCGCTGTTTTTCGCTACATCTAAAAGGGATAATGACGTCCACCATGCGGATCTCGGGATGCGGATGTTCGGATGGAGAGCCAACTTCCGTGCTTCCGCTAAAATTTTGGTGACCGCTTCACGGAACATAAAGTGATTTCGCAATCCCACTCACAACGGATCATACGAGTTCAATCAGCCTCTACAGAACAATCAGTTCATTACATCACATTTTTTTTTTTACATTATTCATACAATGGAGCTGTCTGGATTTGTTGAACGTCTTCGAAGCGGCGCTGCTGCCAAGTTTCCCAGTGATGCCAATTCCCTGGAATTTGCCCGCCATTTGGATTCTCAAGATAAGCTAAGCCATCTTCGGGATGAGTTTGTCTTGCCTACCAAGAAGTCCCTCAAGAAGAAGGCTCTAGATGGATCAATTCGTGAGTAACCCTCCTCTACTCATAAGTTTTTAGACTAATTGATTATAGCTGGCTCAGTGAATGGTGCCAATGGCACAAATGGTCACAGCAACGGCCACAGCAATGGTTCAACAGATGATGACCAACAATGCATCTACTTCGTCGGAAACTCTCTCGGCGCCCAACCAAAAGCCGTGCGAGAATATCTCAACGCCCAACTTGAAACATGGGCTTCAATCGGTGTAAACGGGCACTTCAGTGCTCTCGGCAACTCACCACTTCCCGCATGGCAAGATCTCGCTGAGGACTGCGCCATCCGATCTGCTGACATTGTTGGTGCTTCTCCTCACGAGATTGTCATCATGAACACCCTCACTGCAAACCTTCATCTTCTCATGGCAAGTTTCTACAAGCCGAATGAGAAACGCCACAAGGTTATTCTCGAGTGGAAGCCTTTTCCTAGTGATCATTATGCTATTGAGAGTCAGGTTGTCTGGCATGGTCTTGATCCTGAGAAGAGCATGGTCAAGATTCATCCTAATGAGGATCATATCATCACAACGGATTTGATCCTGTCTACTATTGATGAGCATGCTGATGATACTGCTCTTCTTCTCCTTCCTGGTATTCAGTACTACTCTGGTCAACTCTTTGACATTCCCCGCATTACAGCGTACGCTCAAGCAAAGGGCATTGTTGTAGGCTGGGACCTTGCTCATGCCGCTGGAAACGTCGAGTTGAAGCTTCATGACTGGAACGTTGACTTTGCATGCTGGTGTACATACAAGTACATCAATGCCGGTCCTGGTTCTATTGCTGGCGCTTACGTTCACGAGCGTCATGGCAAGGTTGAGTTCAAGGATGATTCTGGAAAGGCTACTTACCGACCTCGTCTCATGGGCTGGTACGGCGGTGACAAGAGCGTGCGTTTCAACATGGACAACAACTTCATTCCCACAGCCGGTGCAGGCGGATTCCAGCTCTCCAACCCCTCCGCCATCGATCTCGCCAGTCTATCCGGCGCCTTATCCGTCTTCAACAAAACAACCATGCACGATCTCCGCTCCAAGGCTCTCGTGCTAACAGCCTACGCCGAGTTTCTCCTTGACCAAATCTTGGCCGAGTCATCAGACCCCGAGCTCTTCCGCATCATCACACCTCGAGATCCTCTCCAGCGAGGAACTCAACTTTCATTATTGTTAAAGGATGGACTTTTGGATAATGTTAGTGCTGCGTTGGAGGAGAATGCTGTTATCTGCGATAAGAGAAAGCCTGGTGTAATTCGAGTGGCGCCTGTGCCTTTGTATACGAGGTTTGAGGATGTTTGGAAGTTTATGCAGATTCTGAGAACTGCTTTGCCTTAGATAAAAGAGTTACATAATGATTTTTAATGAAGCTTGATTGATTTGGTCAAGGATACTGTCCTTTCAAATTCAGTGATGTTCATTAAACGCTTTTGCCAATTGTGCAAGTGAATGCACGCAATTATCCATTGCTGGAAGTTGTCTTTGCACTCCATTTTCTGGATCACTTTTCTGCACAACGAGCAAGCAGCTCTCAAGATTGTATGGCGACGCATCTTTTCCAGGCATTGAGCCATATGATCTATCATATTACATTTCCGCATATCATCGTCTTACTCGGCTAGACATGGCACTTCCATAACCGAGGACCAGCCACTGTCTTATCTGTCTGCAAGCGACGCGTAATAACCAAGCAACCCTCAATCCTCGTCGGATCTGGGACTGATATCAGGAACATACCCGCCTGATCTGACAACTCCGAACATCCGCACCTCCAGATTCTAACCGATTCGTCACTCTTATCATTTGCTGACATCTTCACAGATGATGCGTCAGATCAATAGCACCACCGGCATCCAACAACGCAAACAAGTTCAAAGCCGACCCCGAGTCAGCCTCATTCCCCATCGGCCCGCCCCAATAACTCGGATCAGGAGTCTGCATCATACTCTCACTCAGCCCCAAAAACGCCGAATCCAAATCTCCAAACAGCGGCGACCCAACATTCTGTAAACCATTATGCTGTAAAAACGTTCTGTCTAGTGATTCTCGACCTCTAGAGGATGGTGTTGTCATTGATTGGCTTGTAAAGGTTGGTGATGGGTCCATTGTGTCGGAGGGTATGAGACCAAAGAGTTGGCTGGAGTTTTCAGTGCGGCGTTGACGTTCGGCGAGTTCGCGCTTTTCGAGATACTCGAGGGCGGTTGTTAGGAGGGATTGGGCGATGAGGGAGTATTGGCCTGCGTGGGTGTCGTGTTTGGAGCAGTGGTCTAGGGCGTGGATTGCCATGCGGGTGTATTTCTCGAGGACTCTGCCGAAGCCACCAAGTAGACCTACTCCTAGTACAAGAGAGCTAGCAAATAGCCATGACCTGTAATTTTTAGAATAAGAATTGTGAGACAGGGCTTGAGACTTACACAAGAATTGGGACATGCCCAACAAGAACTCTTCGTTGTATCAAGTCCAGTATCGGATCAACCATTAAACTCGCCGCATCAATGCATGCATCGGCCAACTTTGACTTCCCACTCGTCAAAGCAGATCGACCATTCGATGTAACTGAACTATCAGACAACCGCCGGCAGAGCTCGTACATGAGAAATGGTCTTGACACAAGCATGACGGCGTAGTAATACGTCGCCAAAATCTGACAAGCACCACTCGCTTGAGCTCTATCTTGAACCTCTGGATTGGCAACTATGTCTTTCAGTTGCTTCAACCAACGTGAGGACCAGTCTCGTAGTTGAAGTGATATACCCTCGGTGAGTTGAAGGGAAACTTTTCGTCTTGAGTAAATCTCTGTAACGACGCCCTCAAGGACTAAGAAAATTTGGACAGATGCGTTGAGTAGATCAACAGGTTCTTCAAGGTTCTCATCTGGACTTTGATAAGGGACTGTACAATCGACGTCTGAAGTAGCAGGCGGTCGACCCATCGATGAACTCAGAAAGAGATCAACAACTCGTATACTCTTCCAAAGACGGTCTCGTTGCCTGTGAATATCCGGACCGAAACGAGCATTGACTTCTGTTCTGTGAATTCCAATTGAGTAGCCTGCGCGCACAGCCGTTCCGAAGAATAGAAATGCTCCGTTGATCTGACATGAACAGAGCATGTATAGTGTGATCAAAGTAAACATTTGAACCGTCGAGACGCTGAGATTGCCAGTGAGGTTGGAATATGCTTTATCACGCGCATACTCAAAATAATCCTGCGATCGTTCCTCATCGTTGATCTTCATCCCGATAGCCAGCACGAGAAAGTTCACAACAGTCGTAGCATCATCCTGCTTCTGGTCCATGTTCGCCCAAAGAATGAGATGATCTTGTAACCTCCGATTATCAAACAAATCCACGAGTCCAGTCGCAATAGCTAGATAATTCGACACCGCGAGAGGTATATCATCCGGATGAACAATCGGTATGCGGTTATCACCTGGTATCCGTCTCGACTGATGCGCCGTCGCATTTTCAAGCACCGAATATCGACTCGACTGCGGCGCAAAAGCATTCTGCCCAACTCTCGTAGTGACGAGTTGTCTCACGCTCTGAAAAAACGAAAGCGGCGCACAATCGCCCACAAAGATCAATTTTCCCTGCGCGTCGCAAACGAGTCTCGCCTCCCTCGGAACTTCAGTCTCATCCTCGGCATCAATCTGGGTTCCATTGTCCCCATCAACCTGCGCCACAGTTTCTCTCACAGTCTCAGCAGCAGGTGTAGAAGGACTAGTATGTCTCGTAGACTGCGCCCGCTCCGACCCCTGCGGCGACCTCACAGAGTGAGCTTTCCTCCTCCGCTGAGGCGAATAGTGACAATCGTTTGGCTTTTGACGACGCGTGCAGTAGCTGCAGGGTAACTTGCCGTCGCATTTTACTTTGCGGGATTTGCATCCGTCGCAGGCATTGGCGATGCGGCTCCGGATGTAGCGCTCTGGTTCTGAGGGTTGCATGCTATCAAGGGGATGTTTTTGTTTTTGGTGAGGGTGCGGAATCGGATGTCAGAGGTAAAGAGTGCGGAAAGACGCGGATGTTCGGAGTTTAGTAATTGTTAGTGGACTCTCGGCCCGGCTTGAGATTCCGAGTCTTGGCTCAAGCAGAGAATGGAGTATTATATAAATAATCGCTCTTATCTCAGATTTGAGTATTATAACTTATTGTGAAGTTTATAATAAGATGCATTCCATCCGAAGGTTTGGTATGGTGGTATTCGGTCTAAGTGATAACCAATCGCATGTGCATTTGTGCATGTTCATATCCGACAGCACGGCACAGCGGCTATGTTCAGCGGCTCTCACTCACACCAGCCAAATTTATCGGCCGAAACAGCTGGACATATGAGACAATAAATTTAATAGAAGAACAACCAGCACTAAATCGCAAGTATCTTGACTCATTTCACCCAAACTAAACAAACCTCTTTTTGAGTTCCTACGTCTCAGTTCTTATCCGAGTACCGCCAAATTCTCATTTCAGGGCGTCTCATTAGCCCTGAGATATTTCTCCGCGGATCCAACACCACCATCCCGAATAGTATCTCAAGGAAGCGCAATATTTGAACTATCATCTCATCTACGCAATGGGGCACTCATGATCTACTTAATCTGCAGAACGGTAAACTCCGAGCAAAGAACGTAATGGGTAGTATGTTTTCTATCAAGTGACTGGTGCGAAGTAACTAGCCTGTATCGACCATTGGTCGTAGGTAAGGTAGAACTGAACCTTGTTATCGTATATACTGCTCCTCTACCTCTGCATTGCGCGGCATTGTCAGCTCTTCTTATCTTTAATCTGCGGCTTCACAATAAGGATATATTATTACAAGGGAAATGGTCTTGACTTTCCAATACGAAAACAACAGTCAGCCAAAAGAATTGAATTAACTCGTTATTACTTTATGTCTTTCTCCATCCACCTGATCGGGCCAGCCCTACACGTCGAGACTTAGTCTCCTCCCTCTGCAATAGCTCGACGATTTCTGAGAGTCAGAGGCAATCTTTCCACCGGGTCCCTTTTCTTGGCGATAACCCAGCGACAATTAGGGTTCTTAACAAGCACCTTCTCGTCCCTCCTCTCATCCTTCGCATCTACTGCAAGCTTTAAAGAACATTTCAAGCAGCAATCTTCATTGTTGACAAGAACAGGCCCCACCCCGGCTAACGCTAGAGCAGTGTTGAACTTGAACGAAGAGTCAAGGACCTGAGATACACAAACTTGAGTCGGCTTCCTCATGGAATCGGGGGTAGGCATTGTTCGAGCCTTCTTGCGTAACGGCAACGGGGGCCTTAGGTCCTCATCCTCATCCTCAGAGTCGTAGTCCGTGTCTTCATCGGTTACAGGGTCCCCCCAGCGGCCCAGCAGCTCTCCGAAATCGTCCAGTTCGACCAGACTCTTATTGGGGGTACGTCCAGAGCTGGTCAATTTGTGGTTGCAAGTAGAAACCTCAAGAGTCCGAGTGAACTGTCTGATGGCCATGCTGGGCTGAACCATTCTGGAATGCTCCCCTGACACTATCCTCAACAGAATCTTCTGCCTGGTCTCATTCACAGGAACCAGAGTCCAATCCCACTTCTCCTCTGACCCATCAGCTTCAAGATTTAGTAAAGTACCTGGTTCATGCACCTCAGGGGGTGATCGCGAGTTGAAACTGCTGACATCTTCGGTTCGCTGTGTTTCGATTACCCATAGATCTCCTGACAGTCCACGAAGGCTGGCCTGCCCATTTGTCTGATCAGAGCAGATCGCAAGCCGGCCACGAACTACCTCGAACCGGAATGATCGGCGACAACTGAGAGGTCGTGAGATGTCGAGCCAGGGAGCGATCACTGCAAGAGAACCAAACTGGACAGCAACGGCAGTGGGGACCCCGGAACCTGCTACACCAGATGAGCCAAATCTGTGAAGATCTGGCTTAAATCCGTATCCGGAGCCGTATTCTGCACGGGGATCCGGAGGCTGAGCACCCAGGAAGACTCGTACAGCTGTGTTGAACATGGAGTCCCACCTCACTGTTCCCCGTTGCCCTGGCTTCCAGCCATCCGTAATGATGTCTCCTAGAACTTCTATGGCACCAAGGTCTCCTTCAAGGCTGTCCTCCAATGAAGGGATGCCGGAGGCGTCGGGAGAGCCGAATGCGTCCGCCACGGCGTGTGAAAAGTAGAACATGACCTCGCTGAAGGCGAGATAACCAAGACAGCTCGTGTCATAATTGAAGGAACTTGAGGCTTTTGAATCATCACCTTGGTCAGAAGAGAGTTGGCACTGGTGGCATTCGCATGACTCCTTCATTTCCTGGACAAGATCTTGCAAGATTGGGAAGAAGTCAAGAATGGCATGGATGTGATCTTCCGTGTCATCGCCAATCATTCGACCCGGTCGCCGATCGCTGTCCTCAGGATTGTCATCGGAGAAAACGACAAAGGGTCGATCAAGCTTGGATCCCATGTTGAGGAGCTGAGGACTCCGTCCCAGGAGATCGCCAACTGTAAGGCCTCGGTGGGATGGCTTGTTTCCTCCCGCTACATCGACATCAAATACCATGGTTGGATACAGGTCAATTGGTGCGCTCTGCACTGGGATCTTCATGAACCATCTCACTACTTCTCTGGCTGTAGCTCGAGTCCGAGCTTGAGTGCTCGCGTGACTCTTTGGGTACCGATGTGGCCACTCGTACAGCTTCTGTCGAACGAATAGCCCCGTCCGGTCTCTGTCATCGACAGCGTCGTATTGCGCCCGAAACAGCAGATGTGGGCTTCCCGAGATATTCTCCATAACATAGAAAAGCGTCATCTCATCGCTTCCTGGACCACCACATGTGTTGCGGTCTTTGGCACAGAATTTGGCTACACGGCATTCGACGGTTCTTTTGTCAGGGCCCAAGACGCGATCGAAAACGACCTTGCCACTGACAATCACTCTAAAGTGCCCAGCGTAGTGCCATAACATCCATAGAACAACATTGGTTAGAAGATGTTTGCTCTGGATGATGATCTCATGCGAGGCTTCTGAGATGTTCTTGATGAGGACGGCCATGTGGTAAGCTTCGATATTATGACCGTCGTTGCAGGCCCAGTTCAACTCCTCTGGCAGCTTGGGGCACTCTTCGTCCGATCCAATAAGCCCAGCGTTGGCGACGTGCAGATAGGTAGACTCAACTACTTTTTTGACCACCATATCCAGCTTCAGCTTCACTGGCGAGCCGTTTAGTTGCGATATTTGCGGAGGAGTTCGGCCCTCAATTGAACTGATCGTCAAAAACCACGATAGAAATGCTTTGGTGAATTCTTGATCATGGTATCGAAAGAGGCAGCAGAGGGTAGACGAGATCCATCGCTGTTGAGGGTCGCTAGCAAGGTGCTTGCCCAAGGCGCCAGAAGGCATGGCCCAGAGTGGCACCACGGCAGGATGACTGCGGTTACTGGTGACAGCTTGAAAGAAGGACTTGACCCTCTCCTCGTTATTTGGAATTATAAGGGCTTGGGACTTGCTGAGAAAGAAGCCCAGCGCATGTTCGTCCAACCCTTCCCTCCCTAGCCAACGACCGACTTCTTTAGCAATCAATGCGCCAGTACCGGTGACATCTGCAAGTCTTCCGACAACTGAAAGAAGATCGATAGTTCGGGCAGATAGGTCCAGGGCCCTAGAGGCCATTTCCATGTTGCTGGAATGGGCCATTGTGAAATAAGGTGGTTTGTGCCGGTTCTGCTAGAGAAGGGTTGTGAGAAGGATGAAATGAAAAGTCGAAGAATGGTAAGGATAGCAAGGACCTAAAAGACTCAGATGGAAATCGATCAGGCAGCATCATTTTTGGGCGTTTGCGCAGCCAATGTGCACATGGGCAAATGTGCAAATGTGATTTCGCTTCAAATCACAGCCAGAGTGGCTGCGCTAAGCCTGCACTTTATGCGCCATCAACAAAGGCGATGACCAACCAAAGTGATCACTACCAGAGAAGCAAATCCCATACGTACAGAAATGTGATATGATGGTGTAAAAAAGTGCATGAAACCCTTTTTATTTGAATCTGCCTTGTCGCCTAATTCTCTACCATCCATACTATGACTCAATCGCAACGAGGGGATAACATGACGACCTGAAGCTCACCATCCAAGACCTCGTCAAGGTGCATTCTTCCCTGATTGACCTAGCACAATCTGTCAGATAGGGCTGTGAACTCGCATTCAGCAGGCTCAACAGTCTTATTCAATACTCAAAAACTCACAAGAAGTACGATACTGGGCTCATATTACGACCTTTGTGAACTTGATCTCAATACCTAATTAATCCTTGTATAATTGCATGACTTAGTAACATATATCCATAGGGATATCCTCGTTGTTCATCCAAAAGTCGCTGTCTTTTGGGAAACAAAGCATCAATTTCGCTGCAATGAAAAAGGCATAACCCAGGCGAATTGAGTCGTGATCATGATATGAAATCTTGTTTCTTTAATTGTATAAGTAAGTAATCGACTCTTAGCTTAAGACTTTAATCTATAAAGATGTTAAAGTTCAAAATCTATAGTATCTAAAGGTTTACTACAGTGCCGTTTAGTTTAAGTGACAAACTAATTGTATTTGCATTTATATATATTTACAACTATTAGCATGCACAGCAGCGATATTTAGTATAATATCAATGCTATCTATTAAAGCTAGCTCTTATTGACTAACTTACAGTTGCTGACTTTAAATCCCCTGTAGTAGGTATACAGAACGTCACCAAAGAGACAGTCATCACCATAAGCATGACTTTATCAATTCGGTCACCTAAACTAAGCAATCCTTTTTTCTTGTGTTCCCCGGCGGTGCCAGATAAAATGGCCTCAAGTGTCAATTTATTCTAGTCCACCCAAAATAAAATCTCGATCTTGTTCTCGGCACCGATTCAGACAGCGCCAGTCTTCTGTTTCTTTCCATTCCCTTCACCACCACCTCCAGACTTGCGCTTTATCCCAGCCTCAGCACCCACTCCAGCTCTCTCCCTGCCAGTTCCTCCATTCGAATTGTTAGTATCAGCAGAAAGGTCACCATCAGCTCTGGCTTTGATACCCCGAAGTAACAGTTCACGTCGCTGAGAGTGCTGCTCATCGTTGGCTTTTCCCTGAGCCGAGTCCATTGCCAACTTGAATTCTACAATGAATTGGTCTCTCAACTTCTCGAGCGTATGGCTCAGACAAGCTTCAAGTGGAAGAAAAGCTGCTCATTGTCCTAGGTCCCGACTTTGTTTCACGGAAAGTGTCCTTAGCTGTAGCAAGGATTGCGACTGGTGACAAGACTGTGCTAGAGCTTGGCAATTTGAATGCGAGACGAGACTGGAGCCATGCTTGCGACATCGTGAGAGGCATGTGGCAGATGATTCAGCAGGAGAAGCCGGATGACTTTGTGCTAGCTAGCGGCGAGTCGTATTCAGTAAAGGACCTAGTCACATTGGCCTTTGAAGCTGCAGGTATTCAGATTCGGTAAGTGCATAGAATTTACCTATCTTGTTGGGGACTTTGTCTGCTGTCAAAACCATGTCACTGTGATGCTAACGTCTCTCAAGCTGGAAAGGGTCAGGAGAAAATGAAGTGGCAATTAACAACACAACTGATGAAATCCTGGTTCGTGTCCGTCCGGAACTTTATCGAGCTCTGGATGTACCGCAGCTTCAAGGGTGCGCAGAGAAGGCAAAAAGAAGGTTGGGCTGGTCGACATCAATAGTTTTACCGCAACTTCTCTGCGAGATGGTTGAGTCAGATATTGTACAGCTAAAGAAGAGTCGGCAATTATTATGCAAGTTATAATATATAGAATTATAGTTTTAGGTATCGCAAAAAATAATATTAGCTTCTAATCTCTGCAATATCCTGAATTACAGTACTACACTACGGAAGACTATATTATAAAAAGCATTATTGATATACTTAATAGCCAGATTTTGATGAAAAGCACAAAGCATCCTTTTGGCCACTTGTACTATAATACAAGCGAAAAGAATTTTACAAACCTCTTAATACCATATTATACCACACATTTGCACGACTAGCCGTAATAGGACTTGGTTCCAGCCTGCGAAGGAGAAGAAAGAGAAGCGTTTCATGAAGGCTGCACCAGAAGCCAGCCGGCAATTACCGAAGTGGCTCGTGACAAAGGAAGAAGTAGACAATGATAAGACAAATGATATGATGCTTTACCTGTCAGCTAACTCATTCTTTCGACTCTTCCAGACTCAATGTAAGGGCGGTGGTGTTGAGATACCCCGCAGTTCTCCGCGTTGATCTCCTGATGCAGCCACTCATCTGACAAATGTTTGTATTTCCCGTTATAACCGTTACTCTGGGGTAAGCCCCGGACTCGACCCCTCAATCGTCATAAAATTTAGACATATGAATGAGGATTGCTTTCCTCCGAGATCATCGAAATTGGCGAGAGTCTGTGAGTGTGATTCTACACAGATGGTTCTTTCTATCCCGTCACATGGCTAAACATATCAAGCATACTCAATTTATAACCAATGCATATAACGTTGCGTTGCATTTTAACCTCGGCTTCAACCTCTTGTGCTGCACCCGGTAACCTCCGGATGCATGTTGGGTGACAATCGTAGAACTTTAGTCATCCAAAACGGAATCCTGCATTAATCGTGTGATCCAGTGCTCTTCTTGTATTAGCCAAAAGTCTATGGAATCCACGGACAGCCAAACGAGTAGGTGGCTCGATAATTGACGTAAGAATGTGTATTTGTGCATAAGTATGGAGCAATGCCCGGCGATCTTTCGGGAACTGAATTTCTTTTATTCTCTGCACGGCACCAGGTATATTGAGTGCTACAGATTACCGTTTGAACAGAAATTTTCAATTACATGGCTTAACATTAAGACACTTCATCTACTATCTCCCTATATTTATCATCAAACCTATTATATAATCTGTCAGCCTCAAGATACCTCTTATCGTCAATCATGGCATGGGACTTGGAGATCGGAACACCTTGCTGGGTAGCAGCCGGTGACGTCGAAATGCACAGACAGAGCGTCACCCCTCGTCGAGCTACACCCAAATACTTCCAACTTCCGGACAAAATCGACATGCCTGGAGCAATATACGACGACCTTCTTGATGATATTCGGGAAGGACTGGAGGAGATGTTTGACCACCCAGGCTCCCGTGCACCCTTCATACCAGGGTACCAAGATCGTGCTGATGCGATCGCTCGTGCAAAGCTGTTGCGCGAACACGGCCACAAAAGCTCGGATGTCATGATGCTACATCTCAGGCCTCCATCTGGAGTGATTTATCATAGAGAGTTGAATGTTTATGCTCGAAGGGTTGCGTACAATGGAGAGGGGTTGAGGGGATCGAAAAAGAAGGTATACGTTATTTGTGAACCCTTCACCAAGAGAAACATCGATCGAGTCGAGAGAGTCCAGTTCGAGTGATGAGGGGAATGAATGAGAGACCCGGTGTGTAATGGTTGAATTAGGCATTTCTTTTATTTGAGGTTGGTAGTAGGACACTCTTTGACATATCTTGCTGATAAGGAAATCATGACAGAATGAATTGATTTGCATTTAATAATATCTCCAAAGTAACAGCACAAGCAAATAGTGAACTGAAATATTCTCAGGGCGTCACGAGAGGATATACAATGTCGAGTTAACTATCTCGATTTCTGGTAGGTCTTCATGTTGTCTATAGATGCAATTTATCCTCCTCTATAGACTTGCACAAAGCCCTCAATATGGTGGTGAATGCAAATAGCTCGACAAGCCTCAAACACGCCTTCACTGGACTCCCTGGGCTTTCCATACCTAATATTGTTCATCAGTATGGACTTGGCCATTCATACACTCTGAAGGAGTGGATTTTGAGACTGTCACATCGTTACCCGAGGATCTGACCTAACGGAAGCCCCACTCAGAGAGTAGGCGGTAAAAGTCTGGGATAGTGATAAAAGTCTAGGATAGCCCGATACCCCGCTTAGTCTAAATTTAAAGGATTTTACTACTAAAAACCTAACTTTTAATAGATATTTTTAAGTATTATCTTATCTTATCTTATATCTAAAGTATACTTTTTTTCTAGACCTTTAAAATAGAAGATCCTTATTATCTTAACCTTACTATTGCTGTAACTTAAGCGATTTTATTCTCTTATAGCTACTACTATAACGCTAAAGAAGAAAAGCCTCTTAGTATAAGAGAAGCTATAGATAGATTTAAAGCTTCTAAGAGCACTATTAGCTGTTATTTAAAATTAATAAAGCTATATAGAAAATTAGATTTTAGTAATAATAGCTATAGGTAGCTAAGAAATCTTAATAAGTTAGAGGAGTATATTATAACTATATATATTATATAGCTTGAAAGAGTAAGATTTCCTTATAATTAGCTGCTTATTAAATAAGTAGCTAATAAATTAAGGGTATTATAAATGCCTCTAGTAGGGCTAGTTAGCAATAAATAGTATAAGAG
>PVPY01001320.1:0-121656 GCA_002982035.1 Fusarium algeriense | reverse complement strand
CTATCCTACAATTTTATTACTGTCTTATAATTTTATTGCCTACTCTCTGAGTGGGGCCTCTTTTTCGTCAGATCCACGAGTAGCAACTGTCTAGTTCTCCGCAAAGAATAATTTATTCTCTTCTACCGTCAATTACGCAAACATCCAGAGGCCTGATATCAACTCACCGATCAATTTCACGGCCGAGATGATTCCGAAACTGGTTACAAGCCCCCTACCAATTATACTGCGGGTCCTTATTCGTCCATTTATTGGAATTACCAATGGGTAGTTGGTCCCATCGGACGAGTCACTGGGAGAATCACACTAGATAGTACTTCTTTACCCGTCAAGACGGGCTTCGGTCGCTATGTTGCTGATATTTCTGGAAACTGCCGCACTTACGGTTTTCGGTTCAATTAAGCTATCAGAGCTGAAGAGGGCAAGCCGCGCCTGCTAATACGGTCCTGGACTTGCTTATGTTTTTCTTGATAATGTTAAACGGGCGAGTGTTGTGAGGTGAACTTGGAGCTTGTCCTTGTTATCAAAGTAGTGTGCATTTTTGCTCCCGAATACTACTACGTTGTACGTGCGGGTTTCATTATTTACTAGGTAGTCCTTATACTAGAAGAATAAATGTGCGTTCAATTCTACATTCACCTTGCAGTCCTCTAGTCTTGTAAACCTTTTCTTGCTATGAGAAGAATAGAAAATAAATGTAGTACATAGTAGGCTTCCTTTGTAATTGTAATGCTACCTGCACTCACTGTTTCCCACCCATTCCATCTATTCAGTCAGGGGGGACCAGCCCAGCCCTCCTGGAACCAACGCGAACATCTTGCCCTCACCGTAACACTGCCATTTTACGGAACCAGCTCACGACCGTAAGCATCACTCGTTATGTCACGACGGGCAACGCCAGCAGCCTGCATGAGCTTCCTGGTGAACTCAATACGCTCGATACCTCGCATGGTCGTAGTACGTCGCTGCCATCCAATCTCCGTGGGCATACGCTCATTCTCTACAGCAGAAAGTCGTTGTTAGCCTCACTATGAAGAGATTGACAGTTTGGTGGAAGGAGAGAGCAACATACTGAGCCAGTACTCAATAAACTTCTTCTCCACCGTGCTGGTGGTGCCATCAGCCATGATCTCGAAGAAGGAAGCCATCTCGCCCCAACTGAAGCCGTCGGCCAGCTTAGACAGAGAGTGCTCGGGGTTGGTCCTCTTAGAGGTTGCCAGGCGGCCCATTCGCGCCTTGGCAACTTGTTCGACCGTCATCAAGTCGTCGGGAAAGTAGGTGAGGGACTCTGCCCAAACGGTCTCGTTGAATGGGTTCGGATTAGCAAAGAAGGCGTCGGAGCGACTACATGATAGAGGTCAGAAATAGTTAGAGGCGCTAATGCCGTGACATACCTCAGCGAAATGTCATGCTCGAGGATATTGTGGCGACCAAGGTCAGCCAGATCGAAGCTACGGGTGTTTGGGTACTTGGGGCTGGTCTTGATAGCCTGTGTGAAAAGAATAACAGCATCCAGATGCTCAATGTTGTAACCGGCAAGCATGCCGTCCTTGAGGATCTCGAGAGTGATGTTCTTGCCGTCGCGAGGGATGTAGCCATGGTTGGCCAAAGTGTTCAGGCCTGGGCAGGGACCACGAGCTTCATCGAATAGTCAGTGTATGGTACGCAGAGGGAATAGATACTTGAGACTGATGTCCATCAAAGGAACTCACATGCGCCTGGAACTGGGGCGATCCATTCCTGAGGAACAAACTCGCGGGTGGACAGAAACTGGGGAATGGCGAGGGAGGGCGCAACCGCACCGGTTATGGCGATCAAGGCAGAGAACTTCATGGTGAATAGGAAGCCGTATAGTGTTTGAGAGGAAGAAGAGGAGACTGATGTTGAACTTGTCGATATTGGGATTTCCAGAGTGCTATGCGGCGCTTTATATCCTCGTGGCTTCACGTTTCTTGCATCCAAGACCCTCACCTGCGCCTAACAACCTCGTCTCATGTACATGAGTTGACAACCTCGACTCCAACACAAAAGAAACAAGAATCAGAAACAGAAACATCAAAGCATAGTCAGTGCCGAGATCCTCGGCTCAGCCAATCTCACATATACATTGCGGGGGATTGGTAATGGCAGGACTACTATTGATCATGTGTAGGAACCCAGATGCGACTGGCTGCATCTAATTCACTTTTCCTCTGTAACTCTTGCAATTTATTCGCGAGTATTTCCAGATGAGGTAAGGATGCGGGTGTCCTATGCCCCTGAGACGTTTGGTTTATATTGAAACGCACAATTACTCCACTATCTCCTAGAGCCTTTGCTAAAGCCCAAACGCTAAGAAAAGAAGCAATTCTTGCCTCCTAGAAAACAACCGAGGCTTAGGGATGTTTCTGTTTAGTGCATAATATTGTAGGTTCTTGCACCTATGAATCATTTATAGAGCTTTTAGCTTTTGTTTGGAGATGTCCCATTTCGGCGACCTTGGTCTCGAAAAACGGATGTCTGGCTACATCATCAATTTCACACACAGTTAAATAAGACAACGGCCAATAAGAAGATGCGTTAAGTGCACTGACAAGGACAACAAGCCCAAGGACTTCCAGCTAAATTGGGAATTGGGAAAACCTACCAGTCAAACTGCTCAATTAGTGATTGACTGGCGCCTAGATAAGATACGTTGTGGCGCAGATCTAAATCCTTCATAATCGCTAAACCCAAAGCCGTAACGCGGCAGAATCACTAGATAACCCTCCACTAAATAAGCACTAAAGCAAGCATGGGATTGACTACTTAAACATGGAAGCCTGGAATGAGTGAATTGTTTCCTGGAAACTTGCAAGAATCCCCAAGACCTTCCTCTTTATTCATTCGATATCAACATGTCTTCAGAACGACGTTGGGATCAACGACGCTTTCGGCTCGAGGAGTCGACAACTCTCAACGACGGCAAACGCACAATCTTCATTGAAACCATGACTCCCGGTACCACTGTGCCTCCTCACTTTCACACCCGCTTCTCAGAAACCTTTGATCTGATGGAAGGATCGATTTCTGTTTACCAGAGCACTCAACCTGACCTAGATGTGCTGGAATCATCGGCCCAGCCACTGCAGGTTGGAAAGCCTCAAACAGTCGAGCCAAATTTGATTCATAAATACCTCGTCAGCGATCAAGGTGGCGCTGTGCTACGAGTCATCCTCGAGCCGGGTGATGCGTACTTTGAAAGACTATTGAAGATCATGAATGGTCTAAACGCAGATGGCAAGTTGGAGAGGATGGGCGATAGCCTGGTACTCATGGCAGTTGTTATGGATCTCAGTGATGCTCATCTCATTGGTCCTGCCAAGGGTATGTTAGATGGAGTGAGAAAGGACCAGAAGGATGACATCGAGAAGCTGAAGGCTGAGTTGTTGAAGGCCTATGATACTGAAGAAGCGTTACAGGGGCTTTTAGAGGGCCGATGATTATGGCATATACATAGAAATTAGGGACAGATTTCTCGTCAATTTGAGCTCAATTCAAGTCTTAGCTATATCAATATCCTTGGCCGTAACCACTACCTTGACCACCATAACCGCCTCCATAGCCTGCCCAGTGATAGCCACCACCACTACCTTGGGTAGCACGAGTATTCATGCTGACGGTGATTTGCTTCCCTTCAAGACTAAATTCATCACGATTTTAGATCATCTTATCTTCAATGAGACTACTCTAGGGTCTTACTCTTGTTCATTCAGAGCACCAACTGCGACACTGGCTTCGGTGGGACTGCTATAGGTGACATAGCCATGGCCGCGGGAATCACCGGACTTTCTGTCGCGCTTCACAGCCTGTTCGGCATTTAGTATTTACTGTAAGTATGTAAAAAAAAAAGTAGTAAATATGCTTACTGCATCCAGACCTGGCCATATTTTCCGAAAGCAATGCGAAGACTGGCATCAGTTGTGCTGCTGGCCAGGTTTCTAGTAGACGCAGGCTTTCTATTAGGAAGAGAATCTTACAAGATTCTATGGAGAGCTTACCCGAAGTCGACTTTAGAAGACATGCTGGCTTGTTTGGTTTTAATGAAAATAATGATGTGTTATGTGAATTTGTGTTTCTTGATGTGAGTGGGAGAGATATGGGAAGAGAAGGACTCAATTATATACCCAGAAATTAATGATATTTCCTCGTCTTTGCTTCCTTGTGACGTCTAGACACTCCAATCACTTGAATTGTTAACGTCATCAGGCAGAACACGGCACAATATCTTTTGTCATGATGAGATTTGTCTTGTGAGCGTAGCTGAACCAATGGTCAGCCGTATTTCACTCCATGATTGGTTAGCTTGATGGCCTCACGCCGTATCCCGTGCATGTCTCAGCCCAGCTGGCGATTTCCCGCAGATCTTCGACTACCAGAGATAGTCTCTATGATGATAGCGATGATATTGTTGTTCTTTCAAGAGTCAAAATTACGCCTTGGCTGCTTTTGTGCCGTGAATGAAGAGCATGATGGCTCTAGGCTTGTCTGTGCCAAGTTTATGACTTGACATGCGGTAATGCCAGCGATCGAGCATCAGATCTGCGCAAGGGCGAAGCTGAATGAGAGATGAGAAAAAGACACCTTAGTTATTGCGCCATATTGACTGTTGAAACTTTACCTAAGTTGTCGTGGGCGAAGGTTAATAAGCTTTCAGCCACAGTTCTCAGCGGCAAATAACACCTGATTGGCTAGGTAGAAGTAAAGCATTATACTAAGGAAATAGTTGTCCACTCTGCCGCGGTAAAATATGGCAACAGTGAACACTTGACAGTCTCATCGGTCCCTTTCAAGGGAAAGTTTACCACCGATGAAGCGTGACTCATCGCATAGTCTCGGATGTTGCGGTCAAAAACTTGCTCCTCCTCTGTAATATCTCCACTACTCTCGCCAGGTCTGCTTACTGCGGGATAAAGGGAAAGAAGACTCTGTGATAGGGTAAAGAACGCATACTCAATGCTCTCTGCCTCCCCAATACCATGGCTTACAATGGTATTGCTGATCATAGGACCAAGCTGAGAAGAACATGTGTAACCTTCCTGCCACATCCCAATCCGGATGAACTCCCGCTCTCCGTTGTTGAACGTCTCCTCGAGAACAAGCCCAAGGCCCTCCGTGTCGTCTGGGCTTAGTTTTTGGGGCAGGATTGCGTTCTCCTTGCGCATGTATAGCGGGGCAAGGAAGTGGCGAGAGGATGTCTTTAACGACTTGCTGAACATGACTTTTATTGATGGCCATTCTCTTTCGTTGTTTGATATCAGCCTTAGACAGTCTAGACTGATTGAGCTAAACTCAAAGTCATGGTTGAGCCTGAAATACGACGGTAGATCATCTGCATTGGCAATTCCATGAAACTCAACTGGTATGAGTAGACATCTTATGTGTAAGATGGCACGATCAAAAGAACTGCAGGGGTCGCTGTCTTCTGGGTAAAGTGTTGTTCGGCTCAACAGAGCTAGTGGACTAAACACATGGGATTCGAAAGAATTCGGGTCTGTTGTTGAGATTCTTGGTCCTTGTTCACCGAATATTATGGTTCCAGAGAGGCTCAGCCAAGACCATGAAGGCAGTGCCATAGGTTTTGTGTCTGTGTCCGCTGGCTTGGGCCGGTATGGTCGATTCAATAGCTGATGGGGCTCCCATAGAAGATTGCTCATCCAACTTTCAAGCCAGATACCAACAAAGTATGCATCGCCACTCAGGCTCGAGATCACTTTTGCAAGTCCCGATATAGCGATGATCATATCCTGTTCGTATGTCAAGTCTGATCGCATGTATCGCTCGACTATCGACTTCCACAAAAGGTCTCTGTCGTTGCCTGAGACGGTTTCCAGTGATTCCCGGTCACCATAGCTTGAGAACCCCTCAGGCCAGGATTCCCTTGACATGCAAGATCCGGACGAGTCGCCTTGGCATTCCCAATATAGCTGGTCACTTCCAAGGCAAAGAGTTCGTCTTGAGAGATACCGTTCTTGTATGACCCAGGCTCTTTTGTTAATAGGGGGCGTTGTCCACATCGATACGGTAGTCGTTGGTCTTGTTTTGTTCAATAAAAGCATACTCTCCTCCTCCGGTGATAGAATCTTGGATACCATTGGCAGATATGCATTCGCGATAGGCTTTTGGTGGGAGTCGCGCTATGCCTCGCGGTCGACGCTTGCGAAAAACAGTTGTTTCTCCAAATTCCCAACATATCATGATTGTAAGGAACGCGAAGCGATAGATGTCCATCATCAATGGCGCCTCGTGCGAGAAATCACAACCGTTATCATCCTGTATGATACAAAGGGAGTCGATCCAGAGATATCGCATAGGTATAGCGCGACAGACATTGACGATATCTCTGTAACTTTGAGGTAGAATGCTATCTAGTTGAGGGTTGTTGCAGTATTCTTCATAGTCTTTCCTCATAAGAGTCGGGGTATCTGCAGTCCAGCGATGCGAAAGGGCTATATATGGGACTCTCTCCTGTTTTGTCTCAAAAAGCCTCCATGTTGTTGACTCAATATAGCCCAGATCCAACAGGCGGGTCGGCATTTTGGCCTCCGGAGGTGACAAGGAGCGATCGAGGCATGATGAGTGTTCTGAGTCACAAATTCGAATCCACCGGTTTGCTGCTTGAGCGACTGGCTGAGGAGTTTGTTCACCGGGAATGGGGACCTCGTCTTCGATCTCTGGTTGAGTTGGTTTACTACGAACTGGAAGACTATTAAAATACGAATTGTTGCACTAACGTTCAAATAACTCTTTGTTCGTTTTCCATATACGAAACATCAACGATGCCCGTTTCAATCCCTCGCCTTGTACAAGGATGGCCAAAAGGTATGAAGAATCCTTATGGGTAAATGTTGCGTGTTCAATATCAGCTTGAAAGCCTGCAATAATTCCATCATCTAGTGAAGAGATGGGTGATGAGCGGATACTCCGCCAGATTGACCAGCAGATAGGGCAGTCAACATCCAAAGAGGTCACGAAGGACCCCCATGATGCATGGAGAGAGAATTGGCTGTTAGGTATCCGTTTAGCAATGAATACAACAGGATCTGACGGAGGTCCTCCAGAGATAATCGCAGGATCTTGAACTTGGTTAGTTGACTTTGAAAAGCCCCTTGGGGTAGAAAACATTGTGAGGCCACGGTATGATCTGACATAACATACGCATGGCGATCTTGATTGGTAGAAGCAATCAATGAAATATGGTCCGCGAGAGTCGCGCGCTTATCCTGAGGCACAGTCCGTCTGGTATGACTGTAACACAATTCTCTATTGTTTCTGGGATTACCCAAGCTGATGATAAAACTACTAGAAACTCTTAGTTCTTGTGAGAAATTTCCCCTCCCGTTCAAAATTATGAATACGCAATGCTTTTGTGACATTAAATCCACACATTGGTATCGAGCCAATCGTGAGCCAATCGGTCACCTTATCGTGTTTATCGATAAGCTATCGCCAACCATTTCATCCTTCCTCTCATAAAAACAACAAATAACTTGAGTATCTTGCTTATAATATAGCTTAGCTTGCTTAGAGTGACAAGACTTATAGTCTCAATAACAGCTTGGCCTAAGCAGAAAATTCGCCTTTATGCCATGCATGCATATTGCAATGTCATGCCACCGCTGATGCTTCAAGAGCTACTGATAATTTGTCTCGTGCTCCATCCAATCAAGTCAGTCTATTCTGGACGCGAGCTGGTGGCGCGCGGCCAAGTACGGGTTGAAGTGGATTCCTTACCCTATATGATGACTCCAGCAAATATGTTGGCAAGAACGCGACGCGTTTTTTTACGCCATCTATCATAAATAAGCAGATATGATAAGTCTGGAATTACTTTAGTAAGGAAGACCTATTATTAGAGTGTCTCAAAAGCCTTATTATAACGCGATGAGACCTCGACCTGCATTTCGGAACGTTATTCATAGATCACTACAAACGGTGAGGCAGACATACGGAAGACTGTCTCCGGGGTCTGATCTGCAATCCACATTGGATCCAGTTTTTAAGCATAGATATATATATTTTTCTTTTCCGTGGAGCATTGAATACGAATTTGCGCATTTCACTTCGTCTTCCTCTTGAGCTTCATTCGAAGTTATGTCGACATACGTCAGGTGATATTATAATCATTTCCATGACCATTCCATTCTATGGGTTACGACTTTTTGTCTGACCTTCTCCTTATGCAAAGTCACTCCAAATACTTGAGTCTCGGATACATCGATTAAACCCAACTTTGTCGTTTCAAGACATCCTTCCTCAGTCTAAGTCTATATACCTATAACTCCCAGGAGGACTAATCCGAAATCAGTCCTCTTACCTAAAAAGGGATACCAATACGAGACAATACAGTACACTACAGTCTGGCTACGCTTGAGAATTATATAAAAGAGTTTAAATAATCTGATTGGACTATTCAAGGCTTATCTAACTAGTAACCCCTTACTCCGGTTTCGCTGTTGCAATTTACCACAGTAGCCAACTACAGCATTATGACATAGCAGTTCTGTCCAAACCATCGCTTAGCAGTTAAAAGCCCTTTTGCACTGATCAACTGTCATAGGATTATTAGCAACTATACTTAAAGGAAATCAGAAAAGGAAGAGACTTACTGGCTCTGTTGAAGCAGCTGGCACATCGGCAGCTAAGTGCACATCCCGTGTTCCAGACAGCAAGGCAAAGATGATAGTCCTTCTGATTACAAGCTCTGGTCTCAAGGACTGGTGCAACGGATCGGGCCTCGGACGCGCTGCCGTCCTCGAAGCCGATGGCATCGTTCCAGATCTTCTGCCACACGGGGTCAGAGGTATCGACTACCCCGGAGAACATGGAGAGGGAGGGTTCTTGGTCGGTTTTGGGGGCAGCCATGGCCAGGGTGGCAAGGTTGAGAAGATAGATGAACTTCATGATGTTGGTAGTAGCGTTGAGTCTTGGGAGAGTATACTTGTTGAGTTGTGAAGTAGTTGAGTGATTTGGAAGACTACGAGGGAACTATTTGATCCTTTTATACTTTTTGGTACTCATTTCTGTTAAAGACACAGTCTCCTTGTTAGGCCACATAGAAACCTTATTACCCATGATGATATCCACTTGAGGGCTGTTGGTTCTGTCTTGTTGATGGTATTCGCTCTACTGTGATACGAGCGAGGGTGAAAAGAGCCTGTCTCTGCATATAAAAAACTGTTGGCTGTAATTATGCGGCGTGGTCTTACTCCCCAGTCTATCTCGCCACTTTTCGCTATGAGGCACGGCTTGTTATCGAGTTATTAGCTTGAGTACACAGAAAAAGGATTTATTTCATTTTGAGGATATATTTTAAACATCAAACACCTGCTCTCATCGTATAACCAGTCATAGTATAACCAGCTCGAGTAGGTTGTCAGTCATCATGGCACCCCTGCTAGCAGTAGATGACATTGAGTGGCCAGTTATGCTTACATCCAGTTGTGCCTCTGACCCCCCTGTCATGCATAACTCATATCATGACACTTCCAACAACATGGATTCTGCTCCCTTGCAAAACATTTACGAGAAAGGCATGTCATATAGGCTGAAATATACAATACTCCATATTCTATTCAATCGGGTCCTCGACAAGCGACACATAACATAATTTCATGGTGACCTGATGGTTCATGTTTGTATACTATACGCAAATGAGATGATTCACAATAACATCAATATCAACAAGACCAAATCACTGTGTCATGGACTTTGATCTGACCAACTTCTCCAAATGCCAGGCCATTTATTACCCATTCACTGCACATGCTTTGGCCTCGGGTCGTTATTTTCGGGTCATTAAGTTCCTTTGCTGGCCCGGATGATGGATGCCGCGTATCGATCGCAACCAATCAATGCCACGGACAATGAGTAGGAAACGGTATAGCGGCATACCAACCAACGGTCAGCTGAAACCCCCCGCATTGCAACGCGACACTCCAAACCCAACAAGGCCAAGATGCCCGACAATACTGACTCACAATAGGTGGAAGCTTCTGTTCTCCATATTAGTTGGACATTTATGGTAGTCTCCCCCGTCGTCGGCTCATACCAACGAGAGCTCATTTTACACTTGGCTTGGGAGTCGATTCATGCTGGTCTGTTGCGCTCCAATCACGACGCAGCGCTTCTACAGAGCCAGTCACGCGTTGTTGAAGAGGCTGTTTTTAGCGTGTTTTCGGGACTGTCGTCTCTATTTCGGCGAGGTTACAGTTTACTCCTTTCCCCATGGGGACGACCTTTTTCGCCATGTGGATGATTCTGGGGATAAGCTAGCAGCACTCTACTGTAGCATTTTTAGAGTGCTGGGGCCCCAGAATTTCCATTCGAGCGGCAGAGACCATGGTATCAGCTAGATCTGGATCGCGAGACTGAAATAAAGTATTAAATCTCCCAAACTCGCTCTTGTCGATCAATTCAGATCTTCGCAACCAACCTGCATATTTGTTACAGCAGCCCCATCATGAAGCCCAAGGTTTTCCAGTTCCTCGTCGGTGTGTTTGCGTCCTTTGGATCGCTACTCTTTGGCTATGATTTGGGCGTTATTGCCCAGGTCATCGCATCTGGGTCCTACCAGAGAGAATTCAACACAACTCCTAAGGATTCTGATACGTAAGTTCCAAATTCCTATACTGAGTGAACTTGGGCGAATCTGACTTTTCTAGTGGTGCTGTAGTCGCGCTCTTCACTGCTGGCGCCTTTTTTGGCGCCATGTTTGCTGGCCCTACCACTGAATACACTGGACGACGATGGACCATCACCATTGGCTCTTTAATCTTCATTCTTGGAGGCTCTCTGCAGACCGCAGCTCCCAAGATCTCTTATCTTATGGCTGGCCGATTCCTCGCTGGTCTTGGTGTCGGTTTCTTGACCATGATTATCCCTCTGTACCAAGCTGAGATTGCTCACCCCTCTATCAGAGGCCGAGTCACCGCTCTCCAGCAGTTCATGTTGGGCATTGGAGCTCTGGTCGCTGCATGGACTGGCTGGGGCACTTTTACAAACTTTAGCGACAACCGACAGTGGCGAATTCCTCTTGGTATTCAGATCATCCCAGCCATCATCCTCGGTGCCCTGATTTTCGTGTTCCCAGAGTCTCCCCGTTGGCTCATGGACCAGGGTAAGCAGGACGAAGCCCTCAAGACCCTTGCCCGCCTCCACTCCAACGGCAACGTCGATGATGCCTGGGTACGCGCCGAGATTGAGCAGATTCAGGAAAGCATTGCCGACGAACATGCCAACGGCGCCAAGTCTTACCTTGAGCTTTTCAAGGATATTTCTTGTTTCCGTCGTCTTTTGATCGCCTGCGGTCTTCAGGCTTCGATTCAGATGACTGGTGTTTCTGCTATTCAGTACTACTCTGTTATCATTTATGGACAGGCTGGAATTAATGCCGCTGATACCCTCAAGTATCAGGCCATCAACTCCATTATTGCCTTGATCGCCCAGGCTCTCTGCATTGTCTATATCGATCGTTTCGGTCGTCGATGGACTCTTATCTGGGGTAACCTATTCAACATGCTTACCTTTATCATCGCCACTATCATGCTAGCTGTGTATCCTCCTGGTTCCGGTAGCGCTGCTCAAGGTTGGGGCTTTATCATTGTTACTTGGGCGTACAACTTTTCTTTCTCAGCCACTTGCGGACCTCTCTCTTGGATCATTCCCGCCGAGATTTTCGACACCCGCACTCGAGCCAAGGGTGTTTCTCTGGCTACCATGACCTCGTTCGCTTTCAACACCATGATCGGACAAGTTACTGGTATTGCCATGGGTGCTGTTGGCTGGAAGTATTACCTTCTCTTCGTCATTTGCAACTTCACCAACGCTCTTTGTGTCTGGGCCTTTGTTCCCGAGACCAAGCAGCTTCCTCTGGAGGAGATGAACTATCTCTTCACCAATGCTCCTTGGTTCATTCCCTTTGTCGACAAGAGCCAGTATACTGCAAACTTGCAGGCTGATCTTGCTCGCAGGGCTGAAGCAATCGATGAGAAGCTTGCTGCTCAGCATGAGACTGGAGAGCACGTTGACAAGATCTAATGGTAAATGTCATACAGGTTGGATAGGTAGATACTTGACTCTTGACTATTCATGCAAATGAGAGCAAGGAACTGGTAGATAGACGTATCCATACAATTTAATCTATTATTAACGCTTTATATATATATATATATACTCTTGTGACGCTATGGTAAACTGTCGCGGCTTAAATGCTGTTTGACCTCCTCCGCTCTATCAGCCCCAATAAATCTCCAAGCACCATTCGTCTTTGTAAAATCAAGAATACTCAATTTCTCGGGGACCCTTGAAACCAAAGACTCGAGCTTTTTATCGCCCTTGGGGATTTGAGTAAAGAACAGTTGATTCCATTGGTTGCCCGTCTTCTCCTCTTCAACTCGTCGCCTCCTTTGCGACTCTTCCAATGTGCTCTTGTGAGTATAGACCTTTTCCATGTCGTGTTGTTTGATAGCTTGGGTAACTTTGAACCAAGCTCGACGCGACTCCCATGGTGTTTGCTCTTCTACGGGCGCGACCTTGAGTGGCGAAATTGGTATTTTGTCGACGTGGAATTCCTCGAAGGTCGTCTTTGATGAGTCTTCAACCTTCAATTCGCCAGTCCATTGTCCCGTAATGCGGTATAACGGATGATTCTTGTCATTCGGGGCAAACACTTCAGCGACGACGACCTGGTTCTTTTGACCATAGCCTAGTCTTCCTTTGCCATGGAATCCAATCTTGGTCAGGTAACCGCTCGAGCTGGCAATGTAGGCTGGACCCTCCATTTCTGGATATGGGTTCCCAGTCGTCACGCCCTTGATCAATATTGTCGGCATTGTCATGAGACTTTGTTCATTATGCTTATGGTCTTCGATAATGGCACATCCTGTCGGACGCACAGTGACGCCACTGACAAGACTGAATGAGGTTTCCTGACCCGCGAAGCCAATTGATGACATCCCACGCTCCTTGTTGTATACAGAACATGCTGTGACAGGCGGGTGATGCGACACTTGCTCAATAACAAGTTCAGATTTCGAGCCAGACTTATCAGAAAAAGAACCGAGGAATAATTCACCAAGGAATGGGTTCAATGGTTTCTTGGCGGCATCCGGGGAATCCGCACTGACAAGTTGTTTAAGACTGCAGATGTAGTTCTTTGCTAGTAAAAGAGCCCTCACTCCAGCATCGGGTTCATCAGCAGGTTGAAGAAAGAGGTCATGATGACAAGCCCAAGCAGCTGGAATCTCAATGGCTGATTTGGGAGCGAGGATGAAGGGAGGAGCAGTGAAATTTGAGAGGTCCCCCTTGACAGCGGCGAAATATGTGAGAACATCTTTTAGACGGAAAAGGTTTCCTGAGTCGGTACCGACGTCAGCCATTGATCTTGGAGAAAAAGGTGGTATTTCTGTTGTTGGTGATGGTGGTGATGCCAAGGAATTGTCTTGTTTATTCGATTGATTGATGCATTCTCTCAAGATAAAAGCCGTGGGAAAGAAACACAGTTTGAACAATGGGTTTATGAGATGAATTGATAGACGTGTCATGGGAATAACCAGATCTGAGATTAGGTACGAGATCCTTATTTTCAGGTCTTGACGTCATTGACATTGGCCTATGTATCGAGAAACGGTTAACGGCACAGCCTCTATCGCACTCGGTTAATAAGAAGCGAATTAGCCAATCACATACTGAAGAATTCAGTAAAGCCCCGCAGAATGCGCTGAGGGAGCCATCAATTTGTATACTATTCTTCTTCTATCTGTATCTCTACATAGTGACACATTACTCAAGCACATGTAGTTCGTCACACAGCCTCATTTCCTACGTCCTCTACACGCAAACAGAGGCAATCTTTGTCTCTCGCTAATACCATAGCCCGGCCTAAGTAGCTCCCGGCCTAACTATGCACTGCCTAGCTAGAGTAAGAATACCAGCCTTTACTGCCTCGTCAGTCTTGACGTAGCCTACTCGTCTCAGATCCCAAATGGAATAGAGTTGACTTCCGAGATATTCAATTGTTGAAAAGACCAGATCATACCTGCACAAGGCTGCAAGTCGAGCGGCCAGTGATGGCAGAGACCAGTCAGCCTCAAACCGCATCGGTCATAGATAGGAAGTCTGTCGATGATTGGCTTGGCTGGCCGCTCGTCGTGAAAGGGAATTGCGTGAGGTCGATAGGGAACAGGAAGTTGCTTTATCCTCGTTCCACCAGGTGAGGTAGCACCCAGAGCATTTAGAGTGTTCTAACCACTAGATGATGAACGGAATCTGCTCCAGAAAGTGGATAGGACGGGATACTCATACGCGAATAGCGCTTGCGTCAAATGGGAGCGGCTGAGGATGGTTTGGGCTCGATCATGTCTCGCAGACTGAACCCCGCTGAAGATCTGATAGATATCTCCGTCTGATAGGTTAGACAAGCCGTCATTTCGGGTTTCCGTCATTCGGACAAGTGCGTTGATTAACTCTGCAGATGACTCGAGAGCACCATTGTCGCCTTGTCCTCCAATGTGATTGGGCTGTTCCGTCAGTTAGTCACAACATTGAGTCGAGTCTGGCTAGGATGGCATACCTTGTGTGCAGAGTCTCCAAGCGTGATGATTCTCTGTAGATAACCTCATGTAAAGGCGTCAAGGTCGATGACACCCACTTTGCAAAGACCTGCCTGAACGTAACGTCTGGTGTAATAGCCACATTTCCATGACGCCTAACAAAGTTTTCTTCATCCTCTTTTGTATACCGAGTAATATCCTTGCCATATTTTGCCTCAGGGAGCTTCTCAAAAATAAACCAGTAGACGCGGTCATCTGGACCTGAGATAGCAAGCTGAGAGTGTCCTTTGCCAGTAACCATGTGATGCTGCCCAGGAGACCATCCAGGTACGTTCTGGGCGATACCGAAGCTACAGGCGTAGTAGCATGGGACCTTGTCTTCTTCATTGATGTCGAAGTAGCCGGGCGATAGAGAGTGAGCTAGTTGGTGCATAGACTTGCGGACATTGCTGTGAATACCATCTGCTCCAACGAAAATGGTGCCGGAAAACGTGGTATTATCTGCACAGGTAACTTGTACTCCTTTGTCGACAAGCTTAACGTCAGTTACTTTCTTGTTTAGATGGATTCGTTCGTTGTGTTGGATATGGTCGTATAGAATTTCGAGGAGTTTCTGACAATCAAAGAAGAAAAATCCGTAACCATGCCTAAAAGTCGTCAAAACTGATCTGTATCCGAGTACGTAGAACTTATCGCCTTTCCAAATGTTCAAAGATTCCATCCAGTCTATTAAGGACTTCTCCCTTCTCGTTACTGGTGATGGTGACATCGTATGGTATCTTGTCACCATAGATATCTTTAATGGGTCGATAACAACCTAGCTGGTCAAGAATGCGCAATCCATTGGGAAACATGCCGATGCTGGCTCCAACGGGAGGTGCAATGTCTGAATGAGCTTCAAGGAGGATGTAATCGATATCGAATTGCTCTAACATGTTGGCAAGAGCTAGACCTGCGATACCGCCTCCAGCGATAATGACTTTGAAGTCGGTGGGAGGAGACATTTTGAGTACTGTATTGTATTAGACAGAATAAATGTTGAATTGTTTATAGATAGGAAGAAAGGTGGTGCTAAGTCATATTTATAGTATTTATATTCACACTATCTAGATACCCACCATTTCCAGATTACAGCTGCATTCCGCTGTTTAATACAGAACTATACCTTATATGGTAAATGAAATAACACGAGCTTGCAAAGGATTTATGATCCTTCAGTTAACAGAAACTGCATTTACTAAGCGGCGGTAGTTTAATTGGCCAGAGCGTAGCTATAAACACCGTTTAATACCGAGATAGCCAAACCCAATAAACTACTTGTATCAGTAATACATACCTTTACTAATGAATTTGGCTGAGACTAAAGTGGCTCCGATTATGTAGCTTGCAGATCCTACCATAAACTGATTTCCCTCTTTGAGACTGGTATATCCAGCCGATCAACGACCAGCTTATGAATGAATAGTGGAGTCAAGTCCACAGAAACACATATTACTGATGTCTCTCCGCTCTGAAGGTATTTGTTCAAACTGACCGCTTTCTTCAACAGTCAAGCTATGCGCGCGCGTTCATTTCTCAGTCTAGTTCTTACCGCCCTCTATGGGGTTGCACGTTCCACCTTTTACAATCACGGCGCAACCGTGACTGTCAATGGGGTCTTTTACTTTGTACATCCTGAGCCGCAAGGGTTTTTGCCGGTACCTTCCAGTTTGCGCCATAGATCTCGCGAATTTATTCCGACGACAATATTTGAGGCAATAGATGACAAATTTGATGAGTCCAGTCTCAATGCTTCGGTTAAGGCTTGGCTTGCCGAGGATGATGTGTTCAACGAGGGGTTCCTGGATGGTGCGTGATTATTACCCTTTGACGGTTGGAAGGATGCACTCATACAGTTTACAGCAATCTACGTGAAGAAAGAGTCGCCTGATATTCCCGATCTATCGATCTTTCAATATCAATGCAACACATCATCGGTGTGGGAAGAAATCGATTACTCCTACGACGTTCCCAAAGGTCCTTACATCTTGAACCCCTCGACAGGTTCTCTACATACTCCATACCGTCTTTATCTCGATATTCAAGGAGCCTTTACTCAAGGTGTCATACCCCTGTTGGACAGATCTTTCGCTCCGCTCCCAGCTGCACTCCCTGGCTCCTCATCCATAACGATTGGTGTTCCCTCGAGACTTTACTACACTCCGAGTGACGATTACCCACTTGCCGGTGTGCGTATTGGTGCAAAGGATATTTACGATGTTGAGGGACTGAGGACTGGAGCTGGAAGCCGCGCCTACTATGACATCTACCCTGAGGCAAATGATACTGCACCAGCACTACAGCGTCTGCTGGATGCAGGAGCTGTCTTGGTTGGCAAGATGAAGACAACTCAGTTTGCTGCACCTGAAAATGCCAGGGACGCCATAGACTACCAGGCCCCGTTCAATCCCAGAGGCGATGGGTATCAGGAGGTTGGATCTTCCTCGTCTGGAGCTGGAGCTGGCGTTGCGTCTTACCATTGGCTGGATCTGGCTTTGGGTTCTGATACTGGAGGTTCCATTCGGGTACCAGCCGAGGATAATGGAGTTTTCGGAAATCGGCCGACTCATGGTTTAGTGGATTTATCTCACGTTATACCATTGGGACCAGAGTTTGACACGGCTGGATTTCTGGCTCGTGATACAGAGATTTGGTCGACGGCTTGCAAGGTCATGTACTCGAATCTTACAACGAATTATACAGGATATCCGAAGCGAGTTCTTACATACGACCTTCCATCGGTCAAGGACACCGACTTTACAGATTCGGATCGAGTCGTTGTTCAATTCGTTGATAATCTAGCCAAGTTTCTCTCAGCCGACCTCTCAACCTTTAATCACACAGAAGCCTGGTCTCACAGTCACCCTGCAGGCACACCAAGGGACCTGCAGGAGTTTGTTGGTACAACCTGGGCAGTGATTTCAGCAAAACAACAAACCCGGCTTGTCCGAGATCCATTCTTTAAAGACTATGCAGCCGCATACGATGGACGCGTACCTTTCGTCAACCCCTCCACTAACGGGAGTTGGAGCTGGTCCGACACACTTTCTCCCTTGCTTGACGAAGCAATCGCCAACAAGACCATCTTTAAGAATTGGTGGGACGAGATCATGCTCCCTAAGAACGCTGAAACATGCTCGGAAAGTCTCATGCTTTATACTTTCAAGAAAGCAACACCAGAATACAGAAGTGATTACGGCGGTGGCATGGGCACTGGTGATTTGGTTGGTGTTCTGCTGGGCTTGAATACAGGCTTTATCTCGCCAATGGCAGGGAATCCGGACTTTTCTATTCCGATAGGTCAAGTGGAGTATAATAGCAGTATTACCAGACATGTGGAGTATTTGCCAGTCTCGATTAGGATTATGGCAGCGGAGGGATGCGATGGCATGTTACTCGATCTTATCAACGATCTCGTCAAGGCTGAGATTTTGCCTAAAGTCCAGCCTGGAAATAGCATTAAAGGAGATAAAATCTATATCTAAGGTAAAAGATAGAGAACATTCATAACGGTTTCTTTGAGTGTTGCTGAAATAAGAGAGGGACAGAATGATATTTGCTATAGCTCTAAATCATCTTCTCGAAGTATGAATATGGGCTATGGAAAAGGCATAATTGTTCGCTCTCCGTGTACAAAGCGATGACTAATTAATGAATGAAGTAAAATAAAGGAAGAGACGTATAGGTAATGTCTAATTACGTCTTCATCCGAGCACCGACTGTTGAGATTGCAGGCAGATGGGCCAGCACCTTATCTGTAACGGTCTAAGCTGAGGCAGGAAGGTCAGAGCATGACGAGCCCAAAACCCTGCACAACGACCGGGAGATATTGATAGGGCTTAAAACCCGAACCTAACGACCGGGGCGTTCTAAATCAGCCAGGTAAGCGTTGACATTTATACTCTGAGCAACACCCTGGTGTATGCACTGCGTGGTAGAAGTAGGCTTTCCTCCTTATCTAAAATCTCAAACAAGTTCTGAGGGGCTGCACCTTATTACTGTGGCTAATACAGGCTGTCGCGTATTAGGATTGGCATTCGGGCTAGCTCGGAGAATGAAAAGGCATAACAGGTCATGGTATGGAAGCAGCACTAGAGACCAAGATATCGACTATAATAAGGAAGAAGAAATTAAGGTGAGGTTAATATTTAAGGAGGATTCCTTGCTATGCCCTCTTTCTCTATCTATAGCCTTTAAAACAATGTAATAAATATCTGGCTAAATTGCCAATACGAGGAATCTAATATAATTGGCCAATGAACATGCAGGTCTCAGGCCACACGCCATGTGCGAACCAACACAAGAAAAGAAAATCCGAAAATGCCTCATTCCCTTACGCATTGGAAGCTATAATAGAACTCAGTCACCGAACTGTAAGTACTTCCCCCCTCAGATACCCAAAAACCTTCTGGTCCACGGTACGATCAGATAGCTCCGCAGATAATCAGTTCTGAGATTCACATTTCAGCCATGAGATCAGTATTCTGAGGCCTAGTATGCTAAGAGAGGTTAGTGAGTGAGCAGAAACGAAAAGAGTGATCCAGTCATAAGTCTCAAGTTCGAGTCTTCGGAAACTTCATATCTCAGTTCAACTATCGCCAAGTTTGAGTTGTTCCCGTCGAGCCAAGGAGCGAGTCTTTCGTGGTCGCCGGCTATCGACTTCCTAACATACCGCCACGTTGCTACAGTCGGGCGACAGACAACAATAATCTATTGACAGATCTTGCCAAAAAGTTCTGTTGACAAGAAGACGCCTTCCTGTCAGTCCATTCTCGAGACAAGATACAATTTGGAACCATTACTAACAGCATCCTAGGCTAGACTATTGCACAGGATGGCACTTCCAACCAAGGCCGAGGATCTGATCTACAATCAGAATACGGAGGGAAATCGGGCTCTCATCTTTTGACTTTGACAGCTACCCAGAAAAAGGCCTCGAGCTCGTTCGTGTAAACCACGATTGCTCCTCTCCCGAAGACTTCCCCGAGCAACATGCAACGACGGAAAGCCCTAGTGTATCTTCCCAGAGAACATATCAGTATCGATAATTTAATAACAGCAGTACGATCAGGGGCCACAGAAATAACGCTAGGCAACTAGGAGAAGGCAACGACAATGACGTCGAAGGAGACACAAATACGGTTTATCAAGATGATCGGAGCCAACAGTTCCCAACCACCATAGCCGTAGCTATTGTAGCTGCTGCTTTTATCACCTATACAACTTTAAAACGTTGAGCCTCATACCGAGCTTTGGCGGACTTTATTACATCTTGGCATTGAGATTGAAAGGACAATAAATGATCCAATAATGATATAATGTTGCGCGCTAGCTGTTATTTGAAATTGACGATTTGCCGTGCTAATCCGTGTCCGAAACTTGGTCTTCAACCCTTGAGTTAGATGAACCCATCTGGACACAAGCCATGGATGTTTCTAAGATCATCATCCTGTTGCTGTCTGCTCGATGCCTGGCCTCCTGCAGTGCTTGCGTTTGAATCCTGATAAACGATAACAGAATTCCTCCCAACAATCGTGTTCTGATTCCCATACCCCTTCTGTTAAATCGGTTTAACTCTTTTAATAAGTTTAACAGTTGTATAATGTGGGACAAGCTTAAATACATTGCATCATTATGCTTCATTGGAATTGAAAGCGGGATATACAGGGTAAGCAAGTTGCGAAACAGTACAAGCAAGTGGGGCCTCGACCACCAATCAAATTTGCCAAAAGTCTCCGCCCCGCCCCGCGGCGTGGGATCTTGCTCGGATTTCCCCTTGGCAATACCGAGGCAGAGAACCTTGATGGCCGCACCTGTCGCGAAAAGACAGCAAAGAAAGTCGAACACGCTACTCGCTTCTGCCCTGGATCTACTTTTAGTAGGCATGAACCTTCAAAGTATAAGTGACAAGAGCCAGCACCGCGCCTGCGACCCATGCAGTTTGTCCCCTCCTCTCTCCTCTCTTTCTCCTCCTCTTCTCTTTGTGGCTTATCAACTGATGACGTGTTACAATCAGGGAAGCGAAAAGTTCGATGTTCACGCCATACTCCTTTATGCGAACGATGTTCTCACTTTGCCTTGACGTGCGAATACTCGCCTATGAGGACTATAGGAAGGCCGAGAAGGGGACAGCCTTTGGGGTATAGGTCGAATGGCGTGGCGAGTACGAGTGCAGCTTCGATGTCGCCCGAGGTTATGGATACGGGGAATTTTGCTGGGATAATGGATCAGTTTCTTGATGACTTGGGGACGCCGTTGCCGTCTTTCAATATGGACTTTACGGACCAAGGCAACAGTCAAGGACAGGAACCGTTGCCGCCTGATTTGTTCAATGGTGCATCTATGCAGCAGGACCAGAGCAATATATACCCAGGTACCATAGGTAGGGAACAGCCGACAGACGTAACGACGCCGTCTCAAAACACAGAGAGTATACCAACCCCAGGAACATCTTCTCAGAAGTGCTCTTGCATCGAGTTGGTCAATCAGCATTTCTCAGATATAGAGAGCTCACTGGAGACGTTCCAGACTCTCAAAGTCTTGAAGCAATCTCTAGCATCGGCAAGGACCATTCTGGAGTGCACTGTCTGCTTCCAGTCCATCAAGAGTCCACGTACGTCACGGAATGTTTATCTGCTGGGTTCTCTACTATCTAGCATCGGCTCGTCATACGGCGACTTTTTCTACGTGCAGAAGCAGCGCACTGCCGAGTCATCAACCTCTAGTACACCTATTCGCCTTGTTGTCGGTCAACAAGTTGATGGTAGAGATATGGTTGAGCTTTCACTCGAGGGACCAAGCTACATCGCTTTCTTGCAAGCAAGTCTCAAGGGAGAATTGGATTGCCTTGTGAAATTAGGTGATGGACTTGCAGCGAGACAGAGTCAACTTCATACTGAGGGCCACGAGAACTGTGAGACGGGGACAAGCTGTTCGAACATAGAGTCACTACCGACGACGAAGCATCCAACCGAGGTGTGTCCGAAGGAAGTTGACATGACAACTGCCTGCGCATGTTTCAGAACCGTTGACCAGGTTAGAGCTGCGATAGCAGAGGCGCAACGTATTATATCCGCATGAGTTGGATATCTACGATTATGACTTATGATACCTAACAAGCTATCAACAATATACCCATTGCTTGTTTACCCCAATAACTCTTTTTCCTCTGCACATAATCTTGGTTACTCAATGACGCAAATGCCATCATCAGCATGTCGCACAAAATGACTGATTTGTCTCCGCATCTGCTGTTTCACAGTCTAAAACGGTTAGTTAGCGAAAATGACGGAAAACGCGGCGCGGAAACGGAAACGGAGCGCGGAGACTTTTAGCGGCAGTGGAGCCATCCGCGGAACACTAACAAACAGGTTCATCACGAAATTGCAACTCACGACGTTTTTGTGTATTTATTAGAAATGGAATTCTTTTCAGTTTCAGGCTTTCTATCTTCACACCTAGTATTATCACCTTTTACTCCCTTCTTAGAATTATACTTTTGTCGAAACAATGGGTGCATCTTGTTGCGGATCCAAGCCTGGGCATGTTAGTGTCAGCTTGGATGAACATGGCCATGCGCATACCGATCACAGAAGCGAGTCTTCTACGGTCGAGCATGATAATGGCCATGATCACGACCACGAGCATAGTGACGACGACCATAGTCATGAACATGGAGGATGCTGCGATGGTCACTCTGATGCTTCTAGTATCACTTCCCAGGCCTCGACTTGCTGCGGTAGCGAGGAACACTGCAGTGGTGAGTTCTCAAGTCCATAGATCGAGGCACGTCGAAACCATTTTAATACGAGTTTTCACTGCAGAAAAATGCATCTATGCCATTGCTGCTCTCGAGTGCAAGAGGGCTTGTGATAGCGACCCAGACCATGAAGGTAGTTAACAAACCAAGACATTATCGTGAGAGATCTAACGAGAACAGGTTCTCAAGACCAACCCCACGAACATGACCAGGGCCTCCACAAATCCGACACAGCCTGCGGTACCCATCTCGAAGCTGCATTCGACCAGTATAGCAGCTACCTAGAACAAATCCGTTGCATCTGCCGAAGCGCCATCGAACAGGGAATGACATCCCTCGAAACATGCTGTATGAGCACCCGAGCGACCGCTAAAAAGAACAAGAACAAGCACCGAAGCAAGCATGGGAAGAAGAAGTCTACGCCAGTCATCCCAGCTTTCAAGCCATCTGGAACCGTCAACAAACAACTCGACGTTGAAAATGCTGCTTCCATGGAGACAACTGGGTTCCTCGTCAGTGGTATGGATTGTACCTCCTGCGCTGACAAGTTGCTCCGTATCTTTGGCAGCATGACTGGTGTTTCTAACGCTCAGGTCAACTTTGTCATGGGTAAAGGAGAATTTGACGTCGACAGCTCCGTCACTAATCCTGAAGAGGTTCTCAGCTTTGTATCTGGCGCAAGTGGTTTCATGCTCAGCAAGATCATCGGCGGGAATTACTTTCTCGATGTCTTAGCTACGCCAACACAGAGCAAGCAGCTTGTTGAGAACCCACCTCGAGGTGTCACAGATGTACAGTCCCTGGACAAGAAGACGGTCCGTCTCTCATATGAACCGACTACCATTGGAGCACGAGACCTGATGGAACATGTCAAAGACAAGTGTAATGGTCTGGCTGAACCTCGTGGAGATCCTCAACTCGAGAACAGTCGACGTCGTCTCTGGGACCAACTCACCAAGACCCTCCTCGCCGCTGCACTCACTATCCCCGTCGCAGTGGTATCATGGAGTGAGAATCTGGTAGACAAGAAAACAGAAGGAATAGTCTCTCTGGTCCTCGGTACACTTGTTCAATGCATCGCTATCCCCGAGTTCTATCGCCCTGCTCTTGCTGCTCTTTGGTACAGTCGAACTGTTGAGATGGACATGCTTGTCGTCATCAGCATCACGGCTGCTTATGTCTACTCTGTCGTTGCTTTCAGTTTCGAAATGGCGGGCAAACCACTTGATGAAGGCCAGTTCTTTGAGACCAGTACTATGCTCATCACACTCATCCTTGTTGGTCGCCTGATTGCTGCCTTTGCACGAGTCCAAGCTGTTTCTGCTGTATCTCTTCGGTCAAAGCAGAACAACATAGCCGTACTCGTCGAGAAGGAAGGTGACGGCGAGATTGATGCTCGTCTGCTTCAGTATGGAGATGTATTCAAGGTTTTGCCTCATTCTCGGGTACCTACTGACGGTATCGTCATCTCTGGCAAGACCGAAGTGGACGAGTCCATGCTTACTGGAGAGACACTACCCATTGTCAAACAGAAGGGTAGTGACTTGATTGCTGGCACCGTGAATGGCGATGGTACTGTCACTGTTCAGTTGACGCGTCTTCCTGGCAAGAACACCGTCACTGACATTGCCCAACTCGTTGAAGAGGCTGCCAAGTCGCGACCTGAGATCCAAGATCTTGCTAACAAGGTCGCTGGTTGGTTTGTACCTGCCATGGCTACTGTAGCCATTCTCGTTCTTGTCATTTGGATTGCATGCGGCATGGAGGTTCTCGACTACAGTGCTGGTAAGAGTGTTGGAAATGCCATTACTTACGCAGTGGCTACTCTCGCAGTCGCCTGTCCCTGTGCTCTCGGTCTTGCAGTACCGATGGTTCTTGTCGTCGCTGGTGGTATCGCAGCTAGAGGCGGTGTCATCATCAAATCTGCTGATACCACTGAAGGAGCTCGAAAGACTACTGATGTTGTCTTTGACAAGACTGGAACCATCACTGAGGCTGAACTTGCTGTGACTGAACAGGTGAATCTTCAAGGAGACATGGCGGAGAACCTTGCTTTCGCCAAGGCTCTCGTCTCTGGAGGGAAACATCCTGTCTCGGCCGCTGTTGAGAAGCATCTTGAGCGACAGGCTGTCAAGGATATGCCTGAAGTGGTCAACGTTCAAGTTGTCCCAGGCGCGGGAGTTGAAGCAGACTACCAGAGCTCTACCCTCAAAGCTGGCAATGCTCGTTGGACTCGAGCCGACCACTTGGATGATGTTTCACGACTCCAGCATGGCGGTCTTACTACACTTGTCGTGACTCACGATTCTGTACCGCTCATCGTCTTTGGTCTCTCTGCCCAGATTAGGTCTGAAGCAGTCCGAGTTATCTCTGATCTCAAGTCTAGAAACATCAACGTTCATCTCGTCTCAGGTGACCAGATCAAAGCTGTACAAGCCGTCGCAGCATCCGTTGGAATTCCAGCTGAGAACGTTGTTGGTGAGCGTACTCCACCTGAGAAGAGAGACTACGTCGCTGCCTTGATGGACCAGGGAAAGCGAGTCCTATTCTGTGGTGACGGCACCAACGATGCTATCGCCGTAGCTCAAGCCAACGTCGGTGCTCAAATGGGAGGTGGTCTGACCAGCAGTGACGTGACCCAGGGCGCAGCAGATGTCGTCCTTTTGAACGGTTTAGAAGGCATTCCGTTTCTTCTTGACATCAGCAAAGTCTCGTTCCAACGCATGTACTTCAACTTCGTCTGGTCTGCGGTCTACAACATCTTGGCCATCACTATGGCTAGTGGTGCTTGGGTTGAGTTCCGTATTCCTCCTCGGTATGCTGGACTGGGAGAGATGGTTAGCGTTGTCCCTGTTATTCTGGCTGCCAACTCTATGTTCTTTGCTAGATACTTCAAGTTGAAGGAATGATGGGGGGATCTATTTCGGGTGGCGGTGGGAGGATGATATAATTTGTGGTAGAATTATACAGTAGAAGAGCTATGCACATAGTTGCATCCCCAGGGAGACAAAAAACTTAGAGCGTTTATCCTAGGTGATAGGGATGCCCAGGTAAAGCTTGGCATAATTTAGGAGGGACTTTTATTAGTTTGTTCTTGGACTATGATTCAAGGTCTTGTGTCTTTTTCTCCCTAAGGCATCCTTTGTTTCATAGCACCCGTTCTCACCGAAACCTTGTGAAAATGTCTTGATTCTTACCCCAACTTACTCCATCACAATGTTGGCCGTCTTGAACTGGAGATATTCCATAAGGCCCAGATGGCCCGCCTCAACCCCATTGCCATTTTGCTTGAACCCACCAAATGGCAGAACAGGAAGTGGTCTCGCCGCTCCGTTAACATTTACGAGACCTGCCTTCAGTTCATGCGAGAATCTTAATGCTCCGGTGATATTTTCGGTTAGTCTCAAAGGTGGACATCTTGGTTGTTAGTGACGAGTAGTTTAAGAAAAGTCATAGCATGAGCGCTTAGGTAAATTCCAAGGGATGAGTTAGGAGGAGTTCAGAATGACTTTTTAGACAAATGTTCCATCACCAGTAGATAAAAAGTTGAATATATACTTTTACATCTTTAACATAAACCGCATGAAAGCGTCGCAACTGGATTTAGATCTAAATTCTCAGCGGTTGTGCGTCACAGCATTGTAGCGGCGGAGCTAAGGCTTCAGCGGAAGAGTTCAAATAACACGGACTGCCGACTTAGCCGATCGCATCTCACTACCAAGTTAAGTAACCATTTCGATGACAGTATATACAACTATTTCAATCGCATTTCATTACCTAAATGAGTATCAGTTGAGATGACAAACCAGATGACCATTTCAAGCATAGTTTCAGTTCATCGGCAACGCCTTTCCAGCAAAAGATCAGAGATGCTGGCAAAGTGCATTAATACTCATCTAGAAAAGAGCTGGATTCGCAGAATTCTGAACAACCCTCACAATTCTTGGTCCCCTATCTTGGATTTGAACTTCCTTGAGCTGGTACGCAAACACTCTCTTTCCATCGAAAGGCATCCATCCACCATCGCGTCTCACTTTCAGGCCTTCAGCAATTTTAAGCCCTGTAATGATATAGATTCGAGCACCTGTCAATCTTGAGCGAACCATCCGCTTCACCTCTGGGAGTTCAAAGATTGCCGATAACCGCTCTAATCCGAACTCAACCCAGTGTGTCTCGAGACGATCTGCAGAAAACGAAGCCTCGTCTCTCTGAACTCTCTCGTTAAGACAACAGAAGAGCTCTAATTTTGAAACCTTGTGTGTAGAATACTCGTACCTGAGATCGGTAACGGTTGAGGAGAAGATCTTTTCCGGCAAATCCGCCTGGCAGAGCTTTGTTCTCAAGTTTTTCAGATCTGAGAAGATAGCGCCAAGCCTGTAAGGAGTAGTTTCATCCTCCCTGTAAGACGGAAAGTCTGGACTGACTGCCAACATGAATGTGTTTCGTGGAATGACACTAGAATCATCCCACAAATCCCAGGAGAAGCGCCAGATCTTGGAGGCAATATCCAGCTGGAATGGCCATACGTATTTACCACGCTTAGGGCTGAGAGTGCGCCATAAAAGCCATATAGCTCGCAAGATAGTGGCACCTGCTACTACAATAGCAATCATTTGCCCGACAGACACAGCGTCGGAGCTGGGCTTCAACCCAGATTGCATGATTTTGTGTGCCGCTGTCATGGAAGTAAGTGAGAAGACGGCGTGGATGAGGTACATGAGTGTAACCGTGGCTGGGTAGTTCTCATATAGTGGGGTGGTGGCCTCTCCATAAACTTCAGGTTCATTCATGGTGTCGGTCTCTCGATCGTCAGGTCTGGGAGAGAGCTCTGGAAACGAGATGTCTTTGAGAGAGTCGTTCCACTTCTCAGCTCGATGGAACTGATTCGTATTGGCAATCGCAAAGAAAGCACTCTGAATAAACCCGAGCATTCGGCAGGACAAATAAACCCAAAAGGCTGCCGCTTCATAATTCTTGTTGGTCTCGGGGCAGTCTGTCATCCATCCCCACCAAAAGGCAGTGATACAGAAACACGAGTCTTGATCGATAAAGACACCAGCGTCAAACCTAGCCACAATGATAGGAAGCAGTACCATGCCGATTGTCTGGCACCCAATAATAATTCCAACCTGCCACCTAGCCGCCAAAACCTCTTTTGCCATCAGCTGGACGCTCAATGCACTTGCTTGTGAATCAAGCAGCATCGCACCAACTATAGCATCAGCGGATGTCAGTGTCTTGCGTTCCATCTGTACAATCAACGCGATAGCCAAGGAGACGTGGGTGATAGCCAAGCCGGCACCAATCTCTTTCGCGCCGAGAGCATTGCATTGGAAGGTTCCTAGTAGTGTGATGATGATTAGAGCCACTGATTGCGCCCATACTGCGATCCGTATACCGTCGCCACCGATATCAGCGTCAACTGCTGCTGATGACACATTGTCGCAGACGGTTTCGCTTGAGTTAGAGGCGAAAGGGATAGCAGCCCGCTGAGAGCCATATTTGTTGGCCAAGCTGGCTATGGCGAACGAGATGCCGATAACGCATATAAAAATGGGGGCTGCAAGCTGGCGAACATGGCTGATCCATCCCCCTGAAGTCTTGCTCCTCTTCGCAGCCTTGAATGCATCGATAGCTGCTTCGTCTTTCTGCTGATCTTCATTTTCTTGGCCATCATCCGCAGCTTTGTCACCTTCATGGGTGTCTGCTTTTCTTCTTAGTAAATGCGTGATGTTTGATAAGGACACCTTGTGCCATGGGAATGAAGCGAGTTCGACGACGAGAATGATAGACTGAAGAGCTAGAAGAATGCCAGCGCCAATGAGGCTAGATGTGTTGGCAGGCATTTCCAATAATAATGTCTATAGTGATATGCGGGATTGGCCAGTACGCATGTGCCGAGTCGAGCCCAGATATGCTGACAGAAGCAAATAGTCTTCAATTATCACTCACAGCCTGATTTATGCCCGATGCCTATAATGGCTTGACGGAACGGAAGATTCTGCACCCGCAAGCCACATCGAGGTAAGTAAGGGCGGTCTGCGTCAGCTCCTGGTCAGATTCAACTCTAATAAATAACACTTCTCAAAACACACGTCGGGCAGCATATCAACTGCCCACACAATTGCCCAGAATGCACAAGCCACATAAACCTGTATATTCTGTTTAGATCGCAAGGTAAGCTCAATAATTGAGCCAGCACCGTGCAATAAGATCTCAGCATGATGTAGCCCTAAAGAGAAAAAGAATATCCATACTATGGAATACTTTACTATCCTACTTTCGGATTTGGTCCAGGTGCCCTCGACGGCTCTCCGGGTACAGTTGTTGACTTGCTATCTTGTCTTAGGACCCAGTCCGACTGAACCAGTCCATCATCACGCAGAACCCAATAGTGAAGGGGAGAGGCAGAGCCAGGGTTCCAAGACCAAGTCTCAGCCGGTTGGTAAGTTGGAGCGTTGGCTACCATGAGCACAAAAGCAGGAACATCGTTGCCACCCAGATCCTCAGCTTAAGTGGGGAAATATTAATGACTATTGCCCAGACAAGCCAGCCTAGGCCAGTTTTCCATTGCCATGCATGTTCAGCTGAACCATGAGAAACTATTGTTCTTATAACTAATCCTCTTCTACTACTACGCCAGTGATAATGGCTCATGGTCAAGGCTAAATACTCCTTCTGGGACAGTTGAGATGCAGACCCGGAGGTCTGGAACGGTTCAAAGCCAACCCCGCTATCTTATCTATACACCGCTTGTGATCTTATCTTAGATACCCTCAACGTGGTCTAGACCACCTATCTGGGGTTGAAAGAAGCTGTCACTTGATTCCAAATATTTTGATATACAGGAACCACTCTCGTAGAAATCTTTATATTAACATATGACTCTATATCAGAACGTTACAACGTAGAAGTCAATGCGTCTAAGCAACATCAACACTAAAGACCGATCCATCGCTGTTACCACTATAAGTGAAGCCGCATTTACCATTTCCAACAACAAATCCAGCTCCAGTGTCAGCGCCTTTCTTGGACATGAAGTAATTGGGATGGTTGCTCTGCGACTTGCAGGTTGAGCTAGCATGATAGAGAAGGAAACAATTACGGTTTACCGCACGGAAGCTCCAGGTCTCACAGCAATCGAACTGCATGCAAGAGCTGCAACATTCTTCCGCACTGCCGGCGCCATTTGCAACGATCTGGAAATCAGATGGAATGCCGGGACCATTGTTGAGGACGTTGGTGACGTAGTAGCCTGTGCCTCCGCTGTTGAAGTCTGGTCCGAACATGTTCCCTTCCTGACAGGCAGCATACTCGGTAGGTCCGGAGACGACCTTTGTTTTGGTAGCAGTTGCAGACTTGGTAATGGCCTTCCAGGTAGTAGAGTAAGTAGTGACCTTCATAGAAGTGGTGAAGGATTTAGCAACAGAAACATCCTGAGGAATGAGAGTTGTAGTGGTAAAGATTGTCTTGACAATTGTAGTTGTTTCTATAGTATCGACTGTCTTAGTAACTGGAGCGCCAGTCCTTTGTACAACCTTTGTGTTGGCATTGGGAAGAAGCTTGGTGCCTGTACATATAGGTAAATCAATGAGATATAACATGCATGTTTGGAAGGACTTACACTGGACTTTGGAGGGAAAGGTAAAGGCCTTCATTCCATGTTTGATTAGAGCACGAGCATGGGGTTTGTTAGGTATTTTGTCGCGCTTCTGCGCATTCAAAGATCTTGAGTTGACAGTATCTGAAATGAACTTGAATCCAGCAGTAGTTGGGATCAGTGTAGTAGACGTGCGAGTCTTGGTTCCTGTTTTTGTGGTGGTCGTAGTGGCAGTAGCAGTCACCTTAACAGTAGCCACCTTGAATATCGTAGTAGTGGTACTGAAAGTGTCGGTGCCGCCTTTGTCAGTGACGGTAAAGGTGGTGGTAGAAAATATCGTTTTTGTTGACAAGCGAGTGGCTTCCTTAACTACAGTTGGGATAACTGTAGTAGTAGTTGTAGGCACGAGGCTGTCTATCTTTGTAACTGTCTCAGTCGGTACCTCTGCGACAGACTTGGTGCCAAGCTTGGTTTGGCAGGTAACATCATCGCCATCTGCTGCAAGAGCAGCTGATGAGAGAAGGGAAATAAGGAGAGCGGAGAAAAGAGTGATCTTCATGATGAGAGGAGAGGGTCTGGTGATTCAGTGAAGGAAAGGGAATGAGCGATGTGCTGTTGGACTAAAGAAGATAAAACAGCCTAGCAATGGCCACTTTATACATACAATTGATCAAAGAGCTGGGCGTATATCACACGGTCTGCATCAGCTCTAAGCCGCGTATGTCGCTCACATTATTGAAGGATATATGAATGCGGTTTTTGGCCACTTTACAAAAGCACCCAAAGAATCCAGAATATCTTAACTTGCAGCCTTCATAGAGATCTGCAAGCAGCTGTACCCGTGTTCCAGAAAAAAACCGGCCGATATCTAAGATAGGCCCGCGCTAGTCGAAAGGCTATCGGGTTGAGAATTCGGCCGAGATGGCGTTGTCTAGATCCCAAGTCTCAGAATGTGACTATGGGAAAATGGCCTTTGTTCCATATCTCGTCTAGCTTGAATTTCCCCATATTCTCAAAACGTGGTCAGCCACAAATGTCTTGGCCAGATTGAGAAATAAACTGCGAGCCCGTAAACAAGATGAATCAAGTGAGAAGTTGTTCGAGAGCAATTGACTACCCTATCGGAGCGGTATAATTGACTACAGGAGTTATGGTCTGGGTAAATATTCAAGACTTAGATTCAGCAGGCAGTTAATTTAGCTAGCATAGACGATGAATACCTCTATTGCATACAGTAATACTTTTTCATTCATAAATAAGATACCATATTTGACTCTGCATCGGGAACAAACTTATTTATTGTCGAATGAAGACTTGTCCTTTCTCCCACTCGCATTTATGACTTGTATCTATGACCAGCATGAAGCATACCTGGACATTGAGGTAGTGACAAGCTGGGCCAGATCAAGCCATGACTTACCCGCTTTCTCCTTGCCGCGGGTAAAAGGCCTGGAGTAGTTAAGCTTATCACCGGTCCCCATGCAACAACTGAGCACCGTTAAAATAGTAGCGCCACGTTTACCGCCACCACGAGGATATATCTCCATATGCATAACCATGCTTCTCCAATGCATCTAATTCGTTGTTTTCGATCTCAGCCACTAACATAGTCAACCGATAGGCGAACTTCAATTCGGACACAAAGGTCCTTGGCCCAGGCACGGTCTGCACGTGGCTCCCCGGGACAATGGTAGCTCAGCCATGCATGCCAACTATCAGCAGCGACGAGTCTCAGATCAGTCGTGGTTTTGCTGCACACAGAAAGGCTTGGAATTTAATAAGTTCAGTATTAGATATCCATACCCAAGAGTGAAGTATGTACGCATCAGGATTGTAAAGGCTAAAGTAGTACGATTGATCAAAAGAAATACTGCATTATAACTCTTTTCACGTACTCTTCGGGCCAAAATTAATCGGCTCCTTGACAAACCCAAGGATCAACTACCCATCATAAAACACTTTGCAATCTTCATTTTTCTTCCTTTCCTTATTCTCAGCGCGTCTGCTGCTCCCAATACTGACCCTCCAATCTTTGACCCTCGAGATGACGCCAATGCTACAAGCACCAGCGACAACAGCACAACCCTAGAGCCCATTATCCCTCCTGAGGTTGACCCAAAAGACTTTTGGGTTTTCAAGCTTGACAAGCAAGTCACTCTAGCTTGGGCTGGTACACTAGATGCAGAGCCTGGAACAAAGCGAATGCGAAAGCGTGATAATGCAATCTTTTCTCAGGCCAACTTTACCTTCCGATACCCTGTCGTCCCTCTCGATCATTCGGCATTTGTCCCCAGTGTATCCTGCAGCAAAGGTGCATTGAGTGGTACTATATCAAACACTGCTGCTTATAACTACGCCAAATCACAATGGAAGGGTGCTAAAAAGATCATCTTCATCACCTCTGTAGATGGATGTGGAGAAGACCATACCAAAGACTTGTTCCTCGCTACACCCGCCACATTCAACGATGACACCAAGACCTTCACTGCCAAGGGTTCCACGACAGATTATGCTGACGTTTATGAACGTTTTAAGCTCGACTTTGGTGATATCGGAACACTGAATGTCAGGCGTGCCATTGATAAGAGAGCTGTAAGTCATAGAAGCTGTCTCCAATCGTTGGGACTTGAATTGACGTCGCGTGGCATAGATGTTCGAGCCACATGCGCTTGATAAGCGCGCGAGCAAGGCCTGGAGCTACGAATGGTCTCGGTATCTCAACGACGAAGATATTCTCAAGACAGATCCAGACGCGCCATGGGAGAATGCTGCAAAACTCATCGAATGGGGCTCGGAAGGCGGCGAGCCGGATGACTCTTATTCCAAGGGCGAAGTTGCCGATCCCAACGGTCATCACAAACGATGGGACAACTTGACTCTTGCAAAGCGTGATCTGTCCTACGGTCTGATCCTTTACTGTGTTGAGTGTGGCTTCGGAGGTAAAGCCTCACTCACCGGTACTACTGAAATCAGTTGGTCGGGCGGTATAGAGACAGCCCAGATCCAGTTCAACGCTCAGTTTAAAGCTGGATTCAACCTTGGTCTCAAAGCATTCGTCAAGTATGAGAAGGAATGTACTTACCCCGTCGCTGTATTCTCTCCTTGGAGCTTTGGCATTCCGCTCCTTTGTTCCGTTGGGCCATATATTGGCCTCGACGTCCAGGCTGGAATGGCCATTGAAGCAACTGGAACCTTGCTTATCGGAGCCTCTGTCGAGTGGAGAATATCGACATCTTGATCGATCTGGTCAACTCAGACAACAGCCACTCCAATGGTCTCACCCCAGTCTTTAAGCATAGAACCGAGGCTACCGGTGAACTCAAGCTGGAGGCTTCACTGGGTCTGCCTGCAAGTGTTGGCGTCAAGCTTAGCCTTTTGTCTGGATTATGGTCGGCCAAGGGAGGAGTTGTCGACACACCGTCAGTTGTTCTTGAGGGAAGCTTCGAGGTCAGTGCGAGTGTTACTGATGACGGTGAGATTGTGACGGATGTTGATGGTGATTGCTACGGCATCGCTTGGAACATCCACTTCGAGAACGAACTTGATGCGTTTGTCACAATTGGTGACGATACGACGAAATTTCCTCTGATTGATCCTATGGAGAGTGATCCCATTGCTGAAGGTTGCATTGGCTACGCCAATGATGGAACTGGCGATGATGGATCTGATGATGAGGGCGGCATGTCTGGGACGGGAATGGACTGCGGTGGTAGTGGTCTATTCGCTGATTGTGTCGGATCAAAACCAGCGCCTGTTTTCGATCCTTCATCAAAGAAGAAGGCTGGCGCAAAGACCAACACCAAGTCCACCAAGCAGAAGAGTGCGACTCAGAGCAAGTCCAGCAGCATCGGTAAGAAGGCTAGTTCTAACAAGAAGCCCAAACCATCAACTACCAGCAAGAAGCCAACAAGCACCAAGACCAAAAAGCCGACCAAAACCTCTAGTGTTATTTCAGCCACTACAAAGAACAGCAAAGCTACCCAGGCTGCTAACAAGCAAGCCAGCCCAGCCAAAGCATCCACAACCTCAAAGAAGGCATCTCCAGCATACACACCCTCAGATGTTGCCAACACCAAGAGACCTTCACGCACAGTTTGTAAGAGGACTGTTGCAAAGGCCAAAGTCCCATCCAAGTCTATCATTGGGACGGCTTCTTCTGTAAAGAGCGTGAGTACTTGCGCGGAGACATGCTTGAAGAACGCGCAGTGTATGAGCTTTGGGTATGCTGATGATAAGACATGTCAAATGTATGGGAAGAGCCTCAAGAGTCTTGGGGTTACATCAGGGAAGGGAAAGCAGACGTCGTTGTTTTATGATAGGATGTGCTATGCGTATAGTGAGTGTTCCAAGTAGTTTGGCATAGCATTGAGATAGGGGTCAAGTGCATGGAGAAAGTAACTAGGGTATTGGGCAGCAAGCCTCAATTTGTATACAAATCTCATTTGTTAATCTCATTTGTTAGTCAACGAATTGCTTCACAACTGATTATATGCTTCTCGACTTTTGCAAAGGTATATACTGTGATGTATTGCTATGCCAAGTTCTACCGAGGTAGTAAACTATGTACAGTGAAGGATGTGCTGGATCCCTCAGTAGAACTGGACCACTTGTATATAATAATACTTTCCACCAGGTTCAAATGTACAAGGAATGTAATATCTCCTCCCCATATCTCAAGTCCAAAGCTTAGAGACAGTCAAGGCATCAAGTGCCTCCAGTACCCAACCAACGCTCAGGTTATTTAACAGCGAAGCTTAGCGCTCTTGCCACCAGCAGCGTTGAAGAAGCTCCAGGTCTCACCAGGGGCAAACTTCTGACCGTTGCCAGTAGGGTCGCCAACGTGGCCACCACCGTGAGCGATCCAGGTAACGGGCTTGCGGCTGCACTGGTAGGAAGTCTTGACATAGTTCTGGGCACCGGGAGAGGGATCGTTGACTTGCTTCTGCTGGCAGCCGTTGGTACCGATCCACTTGTCGCGGAGCTCGCGGCCTCGCTGGATGGGGAGAACGTTGTCGGCGGATCCGTGGATGTGGAGGTAAGAGATGGGAGTGTTGCCACCGTCGCAGCCGGAGAGGAGAGCGCCAGCGATAACAGCAACAGCAGCGAAGTCGTCTATGATCAGTTAGCATAACACTTGTGACTATTTGGTTCAGGGCAACATACTGGGTCGAGAGCAAGCAACACTGTGGCTCATGGCACCACCGTAGCTGAAGCCAGTAGCAAAGACTTGCTTCTCATCAATGCAAAGGTTTTGCTTGGCAAAAGCGAGCATCTGATCAGTGAACTTGATGTCCTCACCACCCTGGTTGGCCCAGCCGGCGTTGAGACCGTTGGGAGCAATGAAGATGGTGGAGTCACCAGCCAAGTTGCGAAGACCGTAGTAACCTCCCTGGGCGACGTTGTTCATGTTGCCGCTGAGCCAGTGGTAGCCAAAGACGAGCTTGTGGGGCTTGTTGTTCTGGTAGTTGTTGGGGAGCTGGAGGATGTACTCGCGGTTCTTGCCGTTGACCTGCATGGTCTTGGTGCCGCTGGAGGGGGGCTGCTTGCCACAGCCAGCTGAGGCAGCATCGCCGAGCCCAGCTGAGGCGAAGAGGGCGAGAGTGAGGGTGAGAAGAGATCGCATTGTGAATGAAAGGACCGGGCCTTATTCCTGGTGAGTGGTGATGAAGAAGAAGAAGAAAGTAGTGGTTCTGTCTAGCAGATCCTTTGGTGATGAGGAAACAAGTGAATGTCTTGGGAGGTGAATTGAAGATTATTATATAGTTGTCGTATGGAAGGACTAATTTCTAGCTGCCGAAGCTTCACCCTTGCCAGCCTTGCATCTCCTCACCAGGGTTTCCCAAACTGGCTATTCTGCACTGACTTCATCATGCGTAAAGTCCAAACAAGTTAACCAAGTCGTCAATCCATTCCTCTAAACAGCCGACAATATCCATCAATGGTCGAATGAGGGATGCGGAGTCTGTGGGTCCGAGGGCTATATCCCCTGTCGTACTGAGACTGCATGGGGATGTTTCGAAACAGCAATAGTTTCATTATTAGCCGGTAGATCATTTTCCATCAATTGCTGAGGAGTCTTGTTTCTTGACAGTGGCACTGTCATTTCGCCTACGTCGAGGAAAGCAATTATTGCCAAACAAGCTTGAATAAGGGGGAATACCTTAATTTTTCCAGGAAACATGACATCGCAAAATGCCCACCGTTTGGGCCATTTATCCCCGAGCTGAAGATTTTCCCCGTCTTATCGATAAGCTGTCTCAACTCACTTCGGACGAGATTTTCCCGATGGAGTAATACTGCAACGGGATAATTGTTAAAGTCGACCTTATGGCTATAGTAAACTGCAGATGTATAGTATAACTGGTGATTTACCAATCATGACATCAGAGTTTTTCCAGAGCTCGTGTGAAGAGTCTATGCGCTCCTGTAAAAATTGAGTCTTTTAAATGCATTGACAATAACGATCGACATACCATATGCAAGTAAATGCGGAGGTAAAGACATTGCTACCATAACATTTTGTCAATTTAACCGTCCCTTGGCATGAGGACTGATTATAGCCGATAAAAATAGTATAGGGTGAATTTCATAGTGTCTGTGAAAGGTGAACAGCTCTTAAATATATAAATGATATTCACTCTCCAGGGTAGAGCACGTCATCCCCCACATACCGTGGCTTTGAAACGTGGCTTGAAAGATAAGCCTTATCATCGTCCCTACTATCTAATCAGCTTGGAATACAAGGGACAACCAAATAAACTTTGGAAGATTCCTAATGGCCCGAATACGCACCTGGACTCTCTCCTCCGCGATACCCAAACAAGAATGATTGGCGATTTTACCGGCCCGTTGGACCGTTTCCCAAACCTGTTCCTGAAGTTGCTTTCGCTTCCCCACACTCTAGACTTGTCCTCTTCCAGAACGGAACCTAACCTCCGTTTGGTAGACCTCGTGATAGGCCGACTAGGGAGTTCAACACCAAGCCTGGTAGGAGTCCCATATTAGTTCAGGGGTACCGTCCATAATGGCAACACTGCTCCGGGATAATATTACCAACCAGCAAAAAACATTTTATCCAGTCTCCCGGATGCAACCCCGGTTCTATTAAGGATTGCCGAGCTTAAGTGGAGCAGATGGCAAAAACAAGGCGATGGCACGCGTCCAATAGCCCACGTTTGTTTCAGACTGACAGTAGCTAGGGTTTTCTTCCACTTCGGTGTCTTCGGTCTTGACAGGAACCGTAAGCTATGGCCAGGATGGTTGGAGTTCCGTCGGCTCTTGTTTAAGAAGTCCCGTTAGTCTACAAGAAGTGAGCCCTTGAACTCGAGAAACGGACCGACTATTTTGTTGAAATGTACGACAGCTTCATCGTAACTGGCCATTATTCTGTGTAGAGTTGATTGAGCTCCAGATTGAGGCCTTGACAGGTTCACGGAGAAGCTTCCGTGGTTCAATTCGGTATAGCATGTGAATTAATTCTCCATTGGAAGTTGAATATAAAGGTTGAACAAGTTGTCAAAGGAATAGTCGTTCATCAGAGATCTAAATCAATAGAAACTCATTGTCTATCACAACAAGAACAATCACTTTGTCTTCAATAATAAATTCACCATGAAGGGATCACTTGTCTTCCTCGCCGGGCTCTTCGCCCCCTTCGCTCTGGCTCAGTCCCTCTGCGACCAGTACTCCTACTACTCCAACGGCGGCTATGAGTTCAACAACAACCGCTGGGGCCAAGGCTCTGGCTCTGGTTCTCAGTGCACTTACATCGACTGGTCCAACAGCAACGGTGCTGGATGGCACGTTGACTGGACTTGGTCCGGTGGCCAAGACAACGTCAAGGCTTACCCCAACTCCGCTCTTCAGATCAAGAACAAGCGCCTTTTGAGCTCCATCAGCAACATGCAGTCTGCTGCTGCTTGGTCTTACAGTGGCACCAACGTTCGCGCCAACGTTGCTTATGATCTCTTCACCGCTGCCGACCCTAACCATAGCACCTCCAGTGGTGACTATGAGCTTATGATCTGGTGAGTACCCCTGACTAAAATCGGATATTGAAGACGGTGACTAAGACACTTTTGGATAGGCTCGGCCGATATGGCAACGTCCAGCCTATTGGATCTCGCCAGACTACCGTCAATGTTGAGGGCCGCAGCTGGGAGCTCTGGGTCGGCATGAACGGAAGCATGAAGGTCTTCAGCTTCGTCGCCTCCAGCCCCGTCAACAACTTCAACTCTGATGTCAAGCAATTCTTCAACTATATGGCTAACTCCCAGGGATTCCCCGCCAACAAACAGTACCTCCTCAGTATGATTTTCCTGTCCACTTTGCTGCCAGCACGATTACTAATGATCTTGTTACAGCCTTCCAATTCGGTACCGAGCCCTTCACGTAAGTTAATCCTAGTCCATCTCAATAGACATATACTAATTATTCTGTAGTGGAAGCAATGCTAAGCTTACCGTCACCAACTTCAACGCTCACGTCAACTAAATTGGGGGATCTTTCGAGAAGGATAAATAAGACTGTATACAATTCTATGTTACATATTTTCTTTACATACCAAAATCAAATAGCAGGCTATCTATGATGCACTTGTAACTGTTCAGTACCTACCGGTCTGTGACGTTCTAAAACTCTGGCACTACTGGCGACACCTGTTGTGAGGGAATGAGAATGATAACTAGGTCTATTTGCCCCCGAAACCTTCTTTCATTGTCAGCGAACCAAAGAGCGATACTCGGTATGGAAAGACTCTTCATTTTTAAACTTCAGCCAGGGCAAAATCCCACTAAGCACATGATACAAGGATACAGGCTAGTGTCTATGATACGCGAAAGTGTATATAAACAAGGTGTTGTTTTTAATTCGTTACCTTGATCATGGAGACATTAACAAGGTTCATACAAATTTAACAAATTTAACCATATCCGATATCATCTCCATAATTACGCTAATAATTATATACTTTTTCGGATAAGACTTCTGCATTACCCTCAGCAGAGAAGCAACACATCAGATTCCTGATACAACACTTCCGCCCTCTTCATTTTCCCATCTTCAAGTGCCAGCATAACATTGCAACAATGAAGTTTACACATATGTGCCTCATTGCCAGCTGGATGGCTACCTTTACAGCTGCAATTCCCCCATGAGAAAAAGGCGTCAGAGCCAGTGACATTCACAAGGGAGATAACAAGAAATACGATAGTTGTACGCGTTCACTTTCTCTTCATCAAGTTCAATTATTGATATTCTGAACAGGAGCATGATCAGAAGGGGAAACCAGCCGCAAAGGAGTAGATATATTAGCCCAGAAGGCGCCAAGACCTTCTAATTATGACAACAGCCGAGGCATGCTTATGGTATCGAACAATCACTTGTTGGAACAACGATTGGCTATATTTACAGATAAAACCATATTTCTTGGTTTAAACCATACGAACAATCATACTAGCTTTGGAGGACCGCCTTTTAATTCACCCAAGACCCTTAACAATCCAAGTAAACCGCTTGAGAACTGTTAGCACATACAACTTGTTAAGCGGACGATGGAGAACTTTCGACTTGCCATTTGCGTACAGAGAATACGAGTCAGCGTTGTAAAGACAAGTAAGAGGGTCTAGAGCAGTAGAATTCTCATATCCATAGGCATAATCCTGAGTCGAAACCTCCTGCTCGTACACAGCTCTTGCATGCGTCATCTCGTGGATCGTCGTCGTAGCATGGTCCTGCTTATGACACTTCTGAGGCAGCGGTGGCAGCGTGTCGTAAAACAGCGGACACATGGTAACGTAGCCATTAACCCAGGTCGTGTAAGCAATCAGAGGACCGTAGGTCTCACAGTAGCCGATCGCATCAGTGCAAAAGACTCGGGTGTTGCCGCTTTCTGAAGTAGAACACTCTTCAGCGACAGCAAGGAGTCGGCCTGCAACATGCTCTCTAGTTTTGGTCTCATTGGACTTAAAGTACTCGACAAATCTCGCCGAATGAACATCCGAAGCATCCTTCGCAGCGGCTCGAGCAAGAATTTCGCAATTCTTCACACCGTTCGCAGTAGCTTCGAGCTTCTCAGCCGTACATGAGTTGCCTTCCAGAATGGTACGCTTTGATGCTTTCTGCTTCGCCTCGGCCGATGAAGCCTTGGTGATCTTGATTGAGATAGCCTCAGACTTCAATGAAACGGGAGTTGGCTTGATGGATTCTCCGATTGCTGAAGGGAGGCTACCATCTGCATACACAGAGTATGTACCGGGCTTCAAGTCATACATTGTAGACAAGTCCACAATCAGAAAGAGAGATGACCCGGTGCTTAACTTCTCAAAGTGAGTGGTCTTGAGCCCTTCGTAGTACAGGCTCAGTTCGATGCCCATAAAGGGCACATCGTTTCCTGCCTGATGTTAGCGGCTTGACGCTTGGGGTTGAAAGAACCACGTGCCGCTCTCATCCTTTAGTGTCAACTTCTTGACTGGCCTCTCATCAAGAATCGTTCCAATCTTGAGAAGGCTCAGGTCTGAAGGACCGCTGTTCGTGATTGATACATTGATTTGGCTTGGTTGCCCAGAAACACGCTCTAACGAGACGGTCAAAGCGTCGCTGTTTCGTGCATAGTGACGATGGGGGAAATGCGCCTCAACGCTGGACGTGAGAAAGACTGCTGAAGCCAAAGTCCGATAGAAGCGCATCCTGAAAGTTGTGGTGTAGAGAGGAATACTTCTAGGACTTGGAATTCAAGTTCTCAAGCAATGCTTTATGTCAAAGCGAAATGGAAACGCTCGAACCCCTTATCCGGGGGAAATGCCGAGAACAGAAGTGATTCCCATGCCAAGCTTCATTATACGAGGCCAACCCCTGTCAAGAGAGTCACATTTCAGCACAAGTCATACTATTTTTGTAAATAAAATTAAACAAGCTATAGAGCAATTGGTTTATTGTTGATAGAATACTTAATTGAAGTTTTTATAGTTAAGTCCACAAGAGAAAGGAGATCGAGTTGTTAAACAAACGTGCTTAGACTGATATGATACTTAGTGGTTAGCATACTACTTATAGTATGCAAGCCATCTAAAGTGTATTTTGAGAAGTGTTATTTAGAGTTGGATCTAGCCAAGAGCTAACGCAAACCGTGCGCCTTACCTTGTATACAAGCCACTACCTTCGAGCACTGGAGCTATTGGACTTATAAAATGTATTGACCTTCTGGATAAACATTAGATCTAGATACATATTACATATAAAGATTTCCTTGGGACAAAGACTCTCGGTTAATACTAAGCTACACACAGTAAGGTCTTCCCATCTTGACATAGAGAGGGTTTTTACCCAATGACCAGGCGGAAGCAATAAATTAGAAGATAAGTCACGATAATTGAGTTATACCGACCCCAAGGTAGTTGACTGTAGCGCAGGTAGTTATATACGACTCCGTTTAAGTTATTCAGTTCCTCAACCGTTCTGACTGATGCTAGCATACTTTGTTTGCTGACGCATACGTACCTCACCATCATTATACGCCCTCTTCTCAGTCTTCTTCTTCTGACACAGGCATGTACTTTCCAATCCTTTGGTCTTTAATGCCAGACCTTTCAACTCAAAAAGCCGACCATTGGAGCCGGGATAGCCGCAAAAACAAAGCTATAGATAACAGCTAGAGAGTCAGAAAGGGTAATAAGAATAATACTACCAATAAGAACAATGCCAACAAAAATGTGCAGACTGCAGAGTATCCTGACGGCCGTTCCAAGAGTTTGGCGCCGAAAACACCAGCTAGTTCATCCTTCAATCGTCATTCAACGACCTTGACCACGGAGTGAACTTGTCGACCAAGAATCTGACTAACCAGTACCTCTCTAGGATCAAGGTCTGTCGAACTGTCAAAGCACAGATAATGGAACTAGAAGATGAATCAGTATGTAATGAAGAGTCTACTCTTCTATTACTTTAGAAAAGCTGCCTAGAAAGAAAAGGTAACAGAAGTCGAGCACGTGAGAAACACTTCCAGAGCATGATGTTCACAATGAGAAAAATAAAGGCAGATATTTACTACATGTAACGGAACTCTCAAGTATCTAGAGGCCCAGACTCCTTAGCATAGATAGAAAGGAGGGAAATCATCTTCATTATCCTCAACAACTGAACATCCCCAAAAGAGCGACTCCGGGCTCCTCTTATCCCCTGGCCAGGGGAGATACCAGTCTGTGGGAAACCCGCACCCCTCTGGCCTATTATTTCGTCTTAAAGATCGGTGAAGATCACAATTGCTTTCATGATCGGTGAGTGGCCTACCATTCCCTTGTCCCCATAGCTCATTGAAGAACGGGAAGTGTAGAGCAACGCTTTGAAGTTGGTGATGTCTTGCATCGTCGAAGAATACCCATCCCCGCTGCCTGTAGATAGCTGCTTGCAATGTAAGGTACTCGTTGGAGCGCCCAGTGACACTGGTCTTATTCCAACTGGGAACCTTATGTCGCAACATTCGATATAGTCCTGATGCCTGGCTTATAGGCTGAAGATCTGTATCTTTCAAACCACAGAATTCTGCGAGGTCTTCATGGTAATCCGACGCGAAGTACTGAGTCGTTCTGGGAGCTTGGCATTTCTTAGCTAGCCAATTTAGCAAAGCCAGAGGACGGTTTCTCCTATCTTTTGCTAGTATAAGGAGTCTGGCAATAGGATCAAATCCCAGATGCGCAAACTCATCAATGTCTTTGTCAAAACTTCGTTGACTCATAGGTATTCGTTGTTTCCCTGAGATATTGAGAGCTGTTTGATATGGATCGACGACTTCCTGTAGATCCGAGCGGTAACGGTCTCCATTGAAGTAAATATTATCGGGAAATTTGAGTCCTGTACGTTTACTCAAGTCAGGGTTGGTATTATCAAACAAGACGCTGAGAGCATCAGGTAACCAAGAGCCGAGACACTGAGCACATATAGCTCCGTATAGGCCCCTGACATAGTCATATACGGACCTCAGTGACTCTAGCTCCCAGTCGTGGAATTCCCCATATGCAGTTGAAATCCTTTCATCGAAGCTGCGAACCCTTATTGATCCTCGGTCTCGACGATAGAACTTGCAAAGAAGCTCATACTGTAAGAAACTTCTAAATAGACGTCTTGTTTCATCAGGATTTAGGCTATCGAGTTTCAGGACCTGGTACTCCATGGGCTTCCCTTGGAAAAGTAGACGACCATGAGTTGAAGAAAGGTCGGGTAGACCCATGTAGGCTCGGCACGGAAACTCCACTGTTGCCTTTGTGATGAAGTCTTCGATGAATATTGATAGGCCAGAGTAGAGTTTGTCGAGTGAATTGACGGTTTTGTAGTCGCCATGTTCGAAAGGGTAGAGAAATTGTGCTTTTTTCCAATTATTGACATGAGACACAGCGGAGTCATAGTCGGCTCGAAGCTCCTTAAGCAAAGTGAAACTGACGATGGCTAATGCATCTTGCAGCATGCGGTTGTCGAAGAGGTTTTGGTAGAACGAACGACGCATGTCGCAATACAACGGGATTACGGGTGGGTATGCCTCCATGAGAGGAACCATGTCTGTTCCAATGTCGAAGTAAGAGAGTAGCTGGAGATGCAGTTCAACTGGAAAGCGATTAAGAAGGTCCATGATGACAATGGCCAAGACGTAGGTGTAACTGTTGATGCGGAGCGAGAACTGGTTGCCTTTCAGTAGCTGTCAAATGAAATAGGCGAAGAGAGAAATGGCTGTAGAAAATGCAGTGTGAGAACTACGAGGAAAAGAAAATTGAGGGTTCGGTGGACTTTATAGAAGATATAATAAGGTTTTCTTCGATGAAGTTTCTATGGAAAGCCCTAATCTGGTCGTGATAGAAATTGAAAGGGAATAAGGTTAGCATCTGAAATTGCCCATTACGCATATATTGAACGCAAGATCTAATTAGCGCTGTGTATATCGAGTTCAGAAAAGGGAAAGAACAGAGTTTGATCATTATGTGTTGTCATGATGAGTCTGGTTGAGTCAACTCATAAGGTTACGGTACAAAAGCTTGACACGCCCTTTCACAGCGAATGCACAGTAATGAGAACCAGCGACATTTCACTTTGCACATCAATACCCAGGAAGCTCAAGACAGCGAACAACCATGATGCACGTATTATCAGGCATCACTGGACGTTGGATTTGTACACTATATGTATTTTAAGTGAAACATAAATGCGTGAACAGGGCAGGCAGGAGAGCCTGGATAACTGTGATATGGAATAAGACAAGATTTTACCGCTTCTAAGGGTAAAAGTGTGAAGTCTTCTTCTTTGTGAGTTGTCTAAAAAGCTATCATGAGGAGATAGGGTTAAGGACTTGAAGGGAACCTTTGGCCCCAACACAAACGCAAAGAACGCATGTTAACACATATGGGCAATATACTCTATATGGCAGGGGATAAACTATGTGCGCTGTTTCTTGAAATGGACCTAGTCCTTTTGGAACCAGAAAAGGCATTCCTCCCAATTACTTCTTCTTGCAGTCTCTTCGCTCCATGAGCTCAGATGGCTTGACTAGTTCTCATCAAGGCCCAAGAGGGTCTATACATAAAATGTTCACGATGAATGCAACTGGCCATAACGACAATAGCTATAGCCGGCTTCAAGCATTGCTTTGAGTATGATAGAAGATTGGAATATTTTGCTTCTTAGCTTAGCTTATGAACCATGGTTGTGATCACAGTAACTGAACGCCACTATCACAAACTTCAGGCTGCCAATAACATTAAATGATGCATCCGAAGAGATTCGCATTTCAGTGCATCTATTATTATGAGAGTCCAATTTAAATGAACACGTATAACAAGACAACTGATCGATTCTACAATGGGCCCGATATGCCTAAGGCAAGATCAGATAAAGCCATCAACCCACAAAAAGACCCTTGTCTGTTGGTTGCCTCACTCTCCCGTTTGCCTCATCTTATCTAATCTTTATCAATCAATCTCTTGACGACAGTGACATCAATGGCTTTCAACAATGTTGATCACCTCCGGTTACCGGTCCGTCTCCGAAGATGAAAAGCTTCCTACGAACATCTGATAAGATAGAATTTTACCCCGGTAGTGCTGACAGCTGATCACTTGTCGATCTTTTCTTATTTCTGCCCCAACCCCGAGGCAGGAAAACAACTCACTGTGCTTGAAGGCCAAGGCGCACTGTTGGAATTAAGCATATATGCGCCACTTTAACCTAAACCCCCCACGACTAACTAATTTACGGTGATTTGTACAGTAAATTCATGGTGTAATACCCCCGCTGATGCTACGTGTCCAAGGCATTTTGACACGCCCCATATGACATGGTAAGGGAGAGTCAGTCACTGGGGTCCATAGCGAATGCTACTATAGCGGATGAACTCCTTTTGTCCGAAGTGTCCCGATGTGCTGGGATCCATCCGCATGAAGCTGCGAGTTCGGCAGATGCATCTCCATGTCTTGAGTCTCAGTCGGCAGTCAATGCGGTAGTCAATAAGCTTCACGGTAACTCTACCAAGAGTATGGTACGGCCACGTGTGATGATGGAACACAGAAACTGTTGTTCCTGATTATCTCGTCTGAGCGACTGACAGCGTTACATGGGGCGGCGCAATGGCCAATCCTCAGCAAATTCCCTTAGTCATAACTCGCGTGATGGTTCATTTCGCCAAGTCGTGTAATTCTAGAGCTTCTAAATACAACTCATCACCACTGGAAACTCTCCTCAAAATACTCAATACGCGGTAAAGACGGCTTTGTCCTTGCCGCAACCACGTGTCTGCTCTCATCAGCCATCTTGGCTGGACCGCTTGTGACCACTGCGATACTTCCTTTGTCTCCAGTTTCCAATGCTCTGTCAACAATCTCTTCTGCGTTCAATCGTTTGAACCTCCACTCTGTGAGTCGGTAGATAGCTTCATCACATGCTCTTATACTGTCAACTTCACCGCCAGTCAGGTATATGTTGATCTCCACCTGTTCATGACCGAGTGCAGCGTTAAGCTCGTGATTGAGAACATCAATAGCTAGAGTTGGCTGTCGTACTGCCCAGTGAATTTCCATCCGTCTCGGTTTTGTCGAAGCTGTCGTGAGCCTCTCAAGATATGACAGCGGGACCGCAATTCCGCTTCCTCCGACAATGAAAAGAACTTTTGTGAAGCGTTCAAGAGGTAAGGTCTTGCCATATGGGCCGTCGATAGCCATCCGTACTGTAGCCGGTTTTGGTCGCTCTGCTTCGGCATATTCATTTAGTCGTGAAGTGAAGCTGTCATAAGGCCGAATCAAAAAGGTCATTTCTTGGTGGAACTTTTCCGATGCGGGTCTCAGTTCACCAGAGGAAGGCCCATAGCCCAGTAGGGGCGCATCTTCTCCGAGACTTTCTGTCGCGAGTTGGCGAGATCCAGATATTGATGCTACAGTGAACGGATGGCTTTCCCAGAAATTCCACTTGTTGAGCACCATTAGATAGTAGAATGTTCCCGGCTGAATACTATAGAGACTTGAGGAGGTTGGAACAACAATGCGAATCATGTGTGCATCCTCGTTGTAAGTAATTAGGGCATTGGTCTTCCAGAATTGAGGGTTGAAGGCCAGAATCCGTAAGCCACGAGCCATTCGATCAAGCAGCCAGATAAAGGCTGGAATCCATACGAGAGGATCATAGGCACCACTGAATATCGACACATGTCTGTAAATTCCGTTAGTCAATTTTCTTTCCTAACTTGAGTTGCCAAACGTACCCGAGCATGGTGATGAGGACCCAGATGGATAAGACAATATGCGCAATGAGAAAGAACTCGTAATTCTTACGTCTCACCCAAAAGGCTGACAAACCAACAAGCAGACAGATGAATATTGTGGCCTGCCCAGTGATTAGTCGGGAGAATTTTCGAGAACATCGACTACTCACAAGCTCTCCAGTCCACCAGAAAGTGAATGTCCAAATCTGCCAAAAGTACGTCCAACCTCCACCTACAAAAGTCAGTAACAACACCAAAGAAGCTGGGCTTATTTCTTACGCTGGAGAATGATGATGGTATAACCGATCGAGTGAATCATGGCCTGCAAGGTAGCGATCCGACCAACCCAACGATGAAAGTTATTGTAAGTTTTGAAGTCCCAGCCTGTTAACCAGATGACAATATTGTTCCTCATCCCAAACAACCATATCAAAGGAAAGTTGGCAAAAGACAGGATTCCAGTTCGATCAGAGACGTGCCGTAGTACTTGTGTCCAAATGGAAGGGTAGCTGAAAATGCCTGTCAGCATGCCTTCCTCTTGTCAACGCGCTTCAACTTACTAGCCATAACCTTCGAATATCTCATATCCGTGTATACTGCATGCTATGTTAATGATGACAAAGAGCATCAGAGTCAACGTCTGTGTCCGTGGAGGTAAAGTGCCCCAGCCACCATAATCTTGCACGCATCGTCGGCCAAAGGTCGACGGTACAAGAATATTGCGTTTGAGCCATGAGCTCTTCGGGCCTTGACGGGTCAGTGACTGTCCAGAAGCCCGGTTTGCAATGCCCATTGCGACAACTGCAGCCCAGAAGATACCCATCACCCAACCATAATAGTAGTGGTAGTCCCATATGTAATCATGGGCATCCTATTGGAACAAGTTAGCACGACGAAGGAAATTAGTTTTGGTTACTGTACTAACCAGCGTTCTGATCCAAAGATCGTAGTATGACTGTGATGGAAGCATCAAAGTATCATACGAGAAGCTACGACCAGGACTTGTGGCATTAAATCTTGTGATTTGGTCGATATCATTGTCTGTGAGGTCTTTGATAATATCGTGAGATGGAAGATGAGAACCGTTGATGTCTTGACATGTCTTGTTCATTGCGCCCGCCTCTGCTTGCCAAACATCTTCAGTGCAGTGAATATCCCAGCAAAGATGAAGTGACTTCTGGTATAACCGACTTGTACACTCTTGTACGGGGAAGAACACGCCTGGAGGAGCATCCGCGAATCGGAGCGTTCGAAATGTTTGTCGGCAGGCTTTCCCGCATTGTGCCGAAGATGATGCCAAAACATCAGCACAGCCGAGGAAAACAGCAGCGACAAGACATGCTGCATTACGCCTCCAATCTCGCATCTTGGGTACTGATGTGAAGCTTGGAAGCTTTGAAGATCATGATTATCGCGAATGACCAAATCGTTATCAGATGATCAGATAATCAGCTCAGTGGGTCGGCATCACGGGTTTATCGGTTATTCCGAGTCTCAAGAGCTAGTGCACTACTAAAGAACAGCTGATCTACTCTTGGCGCGTTTTGTGCTACCTCGACGCGTTCAATACCGTAAGGATTACTGCAAAAGTTCGCGAGTTCTATGTACAAAGGTCACGTCATGAGGCGATATTCATGCGACTTGCAAATGATAAGAACTTGACGTTTCTGCTCTCGTCTCGAAGGGAAGAGAGCTGTCGCGTTATATTAGGGTAGATGTAACTATAGTTGGTTGTCTGGTTATAATGTTCTGATGGTAAAAGAACGCAGAAATTGGTACTTGATGGTCACATCTAAATGATCCATTATCCCAGAATCCGAAGCGTGCAGGCCTTGGCTGTCGCAAAGGCTCTGTAGATCTCAATATTGACTCGTCTACTTGCGGTACAAAGCAGCAAGCTTCTGCATGAATGTCGCAGGTTCCTGCTGTGTCCCGTTTGCATCTCTTGGTCCGTTCTGGTCTGGAACATCGACAACTTCACCGTCAAGACCCTTGTTATTGACAGCATTCTGCTGCTTGCCAAGGTAGAAGTTGGGCATGAAGAGAGAAGCGATGAGAGGAATACAGGACAAGCAGATAGAAGCGATGGTGATGTGACCGTTGACGATAGCATAGGCACGGATAGAGCCCTGGCGGATGGGATCAAAGAAGTCGTACTTCTTGAGAGTCTTGATGTTACCGTAGATGGTGGCAATGGTCTTGTCGTCGACATCGGGCATCTCGACATGCATTTGATTAACCATTTCCTCAGTCCAAATGCTTGTCGCAACGGCACTTCCAACACTGGATCCAAGGGTAGACCACAAAGTGATGATGGAGATCAAGGAAGCAATGTCATCGTGAGGGACTGAAGCCTGAACACCAACTCGAGCACCGACGACATTGAGGGAAGAAAGACAGAAGATGAGCTGAGCTGCAACGAGACGAGCAGTATCTTGAGTCATCATTCCGTTGGGGCTGATGAGAAGACCATAACCAAGGATTCTCGCGGCAGCGCCAAAGATCATGAGACCCTTGTAGCGATGGGACACACGATGGATCAAGCCAACGATAGGACCGACCAGGCAGAGACCCATGGTAGTGATACCGAGGAAGATTGTCCATTGGTAGGTAGTCCACTCCTTGATGATGAGGATGTAGGATGAGAAGTAGGTGTTGCGAACAGAAGAGGCCATCTGATTAAAGATGTGAATGATGACACCAGCGACAAAGGCACGGTTCTTGACAATGCGCTTGGTCATCATGGGCTTGGGGGCGAGATACATCTCAAACAGACCAAACATGATGAGGACGACGAAGCCGACGACAATCATGGCGATCATGCTTGGGTTGTTCCATCCGCCCTTTGCGCTCTTGGCCAAGGTGATGGGCAGAAGAATGAGGGAGAAAGCAAAGCCAAGGAGGACAAGACCAATAATGTCAATGTCAACTAGACCTTGGTAGGCAAGCTTAGCCCAGTAGGTGAGGTTCTTGGGCGTGGCCTCAGAGCGACCCGTTCGTACATCCTTGGAGTCAGCCATGGTGACCATTCCAGCCTTCTCACCACGGCGCTGCATGGTGTAGAGGGTAAGAATAGCAGGGACGAGTAGAGCTGGAACGAGAATGGCAAACATGCCGAGACCCCATCGCCAATCTTCATAGAAGCCATCAGCGATGAAGCCATTGACTGGTACAGTGACGATGAAGGGCAGAGAAAGACAGGCGCTGAAGAAGCCACGCCACTCGAGAGGAGTCAAGTCTGCGACGATAATGTCGCTGAGAAGATCAAGACCAGACTTGCCGACTGAGGTGAAGCAGATTCCAACAGTGTAGGAAGTGAAGCCCGAGGCGCTAGCAGCGACAGCAAAGCCGACAGCGTAAAAGGCCAGCACCACGACATAGGTAGTAGGTCGAGAAGTGATATCAGCAAGCTTTCCAATAAAAGGCTTGCTAATAGCACGAATAATCTGACCAGCAGTATTGACAGTACCAAGCTGGCTATGAACACCAAAAGTCGAAGCCGCAAGCGTTCCAAAGATGGTCGTTGTGATACCCATGTCAAGAGCGTAGGCAAACATGGTCAGACCAATAGAGATACCCAACAGCCAGAGAAGGATCTTGCCCTTCTTGCCAGACTGGTAGAGGACCTTGTTGAAGGCCTCGACTCTTCCTACGCCGATTTCCTTATGGGCATCATCGTCGGAGACGGGCGAGTTGGACGCGTCGTAGTCTTTCTTCTCGTTGAGTTCAAACATTTGCGACGAGTTTTGGGCGGGCCGGCCCTGGGACTCGGTGTCCGAGGGGTGTTTGGGCGCTGACATTTTGGGGGAGATGATTGAGCTGTAGATCGCTCCAAGGTAAGAATCAACGTAGCATTAAAGGAAGAAAAAGGAGGGCAAATAAAACGGGAAAAGGAAGAAAAGGAATAGTTCTTCAATCTGCAGCAGTAGTCTCGTCTGGTCTGACTTTTTTCACAAGAACATCTAAAGACTGTTGGTGGCGCCCATTTGCAGAGGAAAAAAGACAGAACCAACAGACAGTGTGCAAGACACTAATTACAGGACCCTCGTACGCCGGTCCTCGGCTTGGTAGGTTATACCTACAGCGGGCTACAGTAATGCTGATGGTACGGCGTAGGTGGAGTTGGCCAAGGCGTGGGAGGACCAGAAACAGGTGAGTCTTTTTTCTGCTCGTCTAAGAAAAATTATCAGATCTTGTTGATATCCACTTGTGTTGGTTGGTAGCCAAGATTATCAACTGGTAGCCCATCTAATCAGATGGTCGTGTGCAGTAGGGATCGGCTGTGGTGTGGAACGAGATGAAGATCACTGCTATATATGGGATAGAGCACAGTGTATCACTTTATTATTCAGACAGTAGGATATCCCTGCTTCCATGCGCAGTTGTAACCCTGGATCAAATATTCCAAGAAGAGGGAACGAGCCGATGCATCACATGCGTTGGTTGGTTAGAACAGGAAGGCAAAGTTTTCTTGACAAATCAGGGGTTTTATCAATCACAAGCTAAGATCATGGAAGTGCTACCATGGTGGCCAATTGCTTGTCCATCATGAAGATCTTCTTCATCCGTTCCGTTCCGATGTGACGGGCTTGAACTCATTGAGAAGATACTCCGGCGTAGCAAAGTCTATAGTGGCTCGTGATGCTTCGCCTAGAGATGCTACCTGCATTGACTTTGCTAAAATTGAGGCCCTATACCTGGATTAATACCGAGGACTTGGCAACTATAACATGTCAGTTTTTTAAGAATAGCAATTTCATCGTCCATGTAGCATCGATGTCCTTGATTGTCAGCCTTGGCAAGTGTCGATCCTTCTCTTATCAATCTGATGCACGTAAGCTGGCTGTCATCTCAACATCAGATCTTATCAATCTCTGGCCCTCCGTTGCCGCAATGTCACCCTTTAGTGATCGGCATTCGTTGGTCGCGTGAGCAAAATCGTGAATGAAAGGTCGAATTAAGAAGTCTATAAAAGTCTATAGCTATGAACTGAAAAATATCGCTGATGTTGGTGCTAAAAAAAGACTATTCTAGATGGAAATCTTTGCTGCATCACACAAAGATCTAAATATACTGGTAGAATTGTTGTACAACTCTGAAATACTATCAAACTCAACCACTCTGCCGCTGTCCATGACGACAACCTTGTCACACGTAGCAACGATTGTATCCAGTCGATGAGCAACAGTGAGAACGGTTGCATCCCCGACGACCTCATTCAGCATAGCCTGCAGCTTTGCATCGGCTCTTCCATCAATGGAGGCCGTTGCCTCGTCCAGAATAACAATCTTGGACTTTCGAACGAGGGCTCGGGCAATGGAGATGAGAGACCTTTGCCCTTGAGAGATGTTTGAGCCGTTCTCTTTGACTTCCGAGTCCAGATTCAGGCCTGAAGCCTCACTACCAGAGTCGGAGTCACTCTTCTCATTTTCGCCAGTATCTTTGTCTTGTTCGGAGGATCGGCAGAGACCAACACGGTCTAGGCATTGTTGTAACCACGCGTCGTCGTATTGCTGAAACGGGTCTAGATTGTAGCGAATGGTTCCAGCGAGAAGGACGGCGTCTTGGCTGATGACAGATAGACTCGATCGGAGGAGATGGAGGCCGACAGTATGAATGTCGACTCCATCAATGAGGATGCGGCCGCTCGTAGGTTCGGTAATTCGTAGCAACGCAGATATCACTGTATAAATGTTAGTTGATTGTCGAATATGCAAAATCTGATGATATGACGCTTACAAGTAGTCTTTCCAGCACCAGTACGACCAACGATGCCGACCTTTTCTCCAGCCTTGATATCCAAGTTGACGTCTTTGAGCGCAGGCTCCAGTCCGGGGCGATGGCTGAGAGTAAAAGACTGAAACTGCACGTGACCAGCATGCGGCCACTGGCGAGACTCCAGCTCATTGTCAACATTATCGACCTGATGTGCAGGCTCTTGTTCAATGTTGTAAGCGTAATGAAGCATTCGCTCAACTGAGTTCATGTTATTCTCAATCTCGGCGCTTTGACGAATCATGTTGCCAAATACAGCCTGAGCTGTAACGATGTAGGACAAGACAACACCACCAGATGAGGGATCGATGGTACCGCGAAGTCCGACAACAAGGAGACCAGCGGCCAAGACGAGAGTCGCACCGCAAAGATCAAGACGAAGATTCAGCCAGCGTTGACAAGTAACCGACAACCAGTAAGCCGTGTTCTCGGTGTCGATCTTGTGCGCGTTATCATCGACGAAGCGAGGAACAGCCCCAAAGGCTTTGAGAGTTGGGAGACCAGAGAGGGACTCGCCGAAATGTTCATAGATACGGCTTCTCAGCAGATTATTGAGTCGACGTAGCTCTCTTGAAGATGGACGGTAGTACATGCCTGTCCAGGTGTATACGAGTAACAAAGTGGCAGCAATTGCCAGGAAAGCTGGTACAATGATGCTGACAACGATGATGGTACCCAAAACCTGAACGAAAGTCGAGATGAAGAGCCGCAGAGTCTCACCAACCACGTTATCCACCGCATCCACGTCTTTGCTGAATCGATGCGTGATGCGGCCTTGAGGAGTAGTATCAAAAAAGGCGACAGGTGCAAGGAGAACCTTTGACATGGATGCATGATGGAGCTTGTTAGAGCACCAAAAGCAGAACAACGCAAATGTCGCGCTCATACAGAACAGACCAAGAGATTGTCCTGCTCCAAAAGCGGCGTATCCTCCCATGTATGCATCCTCAGAAATAGTGGAGTACTGGTTCTTTTGCCACCAGCTGAGCCAAAGTGGTGAGACAACGCTTGTTCCTTGATAGATGGCGATGGAGAGAATGAGAAGAGGAACGGTGAGCCAGGCGTTGCCGAATTGTGCGTAGCGGATGTAGGTTCGGCCACTCACTGATCCAACGACTCTCTCCTCGGTCTGCATCACCTCTTTGCCGCGAGTTTGAGAGACTTGCTTGTGCTTTGAATCAGACTTGACAGTATCAGCCGGTGCATCCTTTGTGTTGACCTCAGCTACAGCCTTCTCAGAGTCACCACTTCCTGCTGTCTCAGAGTCTGAGTCCGAATCCAGAACCAACGGCGAGGACCCTGCAAACTGCAAAAAGGCTCCATTCAGACGAGACAATTGCTCGTATGATCCCTGTTCCGCGATGCGACCCTTTTCCATGTAGACAATATGATCAGCTTGTCTGGCAAACGGAATAGAGTGCGTAACAAGAATAATAGTGCCCTCGTTGTTTCGACGCGCTTGATTGACCACCATGTCAAAAACGCGAGCACCAACATGGGCATCGAGAGCTGAGAAACAATCGTCGAGGAAGAGAAGTGGGCTTCTACCGTAGATGGCTCTAGCAAGACTGATGCGCTGCTTCTGGCCACCAGAAAGGGAAACACCGTTCTCGCCAACAACAGTCATGTCACCGTCTGGCAGAGCCTTCATGTCCTGATGGAGACAGCAGCGTGTAAGAACCTCGTTATACCACGCAAGATCGAGGGGCCTACCAAACACGATGTTCTCACGGACTGTCTCACTCAGAAGCCATGCGGTTTGAGGTGCGAGAGCAATCTGTGATGAAGAAGTCGTGAGGCTGAGCTTATAAGAGCGTGCTTGAATGAGATGCATGTCTCCGAGAAGTGCTTTCAGGACTGAGGTTTTGCCTGATGCGACTGCTCCGACGATGCAAACCAACTGATTACGCTTCACTACCAGAGAGTCAATCCAAAGTCTCTGGCTTTGGTTGACGGGTACTTTACTCTCCGTCTGGTCTTGCACGGCCTCTTTCTCCTCCTCTGCGGCCTGGAGTTGCGTATCATCGTGATACGCAAACGTAGCATCCTCAACCTGAACCACAAGGTCTGATAATTGCTTCTCTTCCTCAGAGTACCCAAAGTCAGTTTGAGGGCTTGCTTCTCCAGAAGTGAGATCCACATCAGAGGCAAGCATAAACATTGCAAGCCGTTCAAGTGCAGCGCGAGCATCCGCAATGGCTGAAAGCGCGGTAGGCAGGGCTTGGAGAGGAGTTCTCAATAACATGAACAGTGCAAGTGCAGAGAAGACAACACCAGCATCCATTCCATTTTTGCTTGTCGCTCCATAACAAACAATGCTGACGACTGAAGCCAGAGTTGGCGCTGTGTAAGATACTGCAGTGTTCAAGGCCCTGAGAAGCATTCTCTTGCGGATATAAACAACCTCATCAGACCTTAGCTTTCCGATTTTGGAAAGCAAGCTCTCTTCGTAGGCATTCGTCTTGACCAGGCGAATAGCTGCCACGGCTTCAACAACAGCCTTGACTCTAGCGTCAGTGAAAGGCATGCTCCCTCGACGAAGTCTAAGTAAGCGACCCATCATGAAAGATTGAAGCGGATACAGCAAAGCAAGCAGGCCAAATCCTGGTAAAGCACTGTATCCCATTGTCCAGACAGTCAAGGCAAAGCAGAGAAGCATCTGAAAAATACTTGTCCACGCAACATGAAAGTAGCCGCAGCAAAAGTCAACTCGCGTGACATCAGCGCTGATGAGACTCATGAGCTTTCCAGTACCGAGACCGTGTTTAAGCTTGGCCTTTTCGCTGAGCTGTGTTGTTGCTCTTCGGTAAATTACGTGCATCAAAGCACCGCGTAGCATGACGCCAGTCGTGTAGGAGCGGTAGAAGCCATGGACGTTGGATGTGACGGAGAAGACGAGGAGAAGAAAGAGGCCGACGACATAGCCGAAGCCTGAACGGAGACCTTGTCGCGATGTGTCGGATAAGGTGGCGATGAGAAATCTGATGAGAAGAGGAGATACTATTTGCGACAAGTCTCCGGCCAATTTGAAGAGACCACCAAGCCAGAACCATTTGAAGCATACGTCGTTAAGGGCCAATGTCAAGACAGTTGTATCAGTTGTATGTCTTGCCCAGAACGGTCTCCATGAGAAAGGGCTTTTTGAGGTAACAGGCTTTCTGCTTCGGTTTGTCGCAAGTCTTGCAGCCCATGCTTCTTCAAGGCGATTTGCATGATCTTCTGCCAGCCTGTTGCTGGGCATGTCATATAGATCGTCTGCTTGAAGAGGTCTTGTATAACCTGTTCGTAAAAGACGACCCAGCCAGTTGAAGGTCAAGATAGACAGCCAGTTTGCATGAAGCTCTGGCAAAGGCAATTTGTCCTCATTTTGATGCTCGACATTACCTGGCGTTGAAGACCTTGGCGCTGTAAGTCTCTGCTGTATTGGCTTGGCTGACAGGAACGGTACTCTTCTGTACCACTTCCTTGGAGGGAAGCTTTTCCCATCGTTGCTCGCCATGGTGGTTTGCTTCTCGATGAACAAGTCTCACCACTGTCACCAGGCAAAGTGCATGTCGATGGCTCTCTCACCAAGGCCCAGGTGCGCCAAGAGCCAGAGTCCACTTCATGCCTGTGAGTCCGTATTCGGAGGGATCAACCAAATCAGGATCCAAAAACTGTGTGGATACTCCGGACAGTAGGGTGTGCAGATCAGCAATATTTCCACTCGAGGTTACATCGTAGGCTATACGCACAGCGGAGTATGACTGGAAGCTAAGCGGACACCTCAAGGCCTCCGAGAGCTTCCATCGCCTTCCTCAAGCCGTTGATCTAGGTGGCTGCCTCTTCCAGTTCGGGGACCTGTCTAGCCAGTTATTTCTCACTGTGAAAGGAGAGTTTGGTGCCCCAAGCGTGCTTTATTGGATACGAAGCAAGGAATTTAATTAAGCTTACGGTCAGCTTCCTTATTCCAGTTAACCCCGGCACTTTTATCCCACTAAAGTTGAGCCGAAAGAAATGCCGATCTCACACGGTTCGGAGCGACTTATGCATAATGTGTCAAGAATTGACCTATGAGAATGGGGCATGTGAAAGATGGCTCGTTGCGGTGATACAAGCATAAAAGTAATGGAGTGATATTACTGCAAAAGGTCACGGGATTAGAATCCTCCGAGGTCAGACTGTGACGATACGGTACATGTGAGATACTGAAGCCTGTTGAGCTACCCTGTATAGAATCATCTGGGGCACGACGCAAGTCATGTCACCTAATGCGCTGCCTCATCGGCCGCAGCTGAATGAGATTGGGAATGAAACGTACAAGTCAGACTAGTAACTCTTTTGAACATGATCATCGGATTAAGCTGACCAAACAGAGCAAAGGTAATATGTATTAAAACTCTTGGGATTCCTTCATATCCTTATCATCAAGCCTCTTGGACATTCGTAAATCCAGCAATCATTCATCGTTAAACAATAGCTTCATCTTTGTGAGTCCACTTTGTTATCTTGTTGTCGTCTTGACTTTCAACTAACAACACTTATAGATGCCGTCGCTTAACATGACTACTGACAGCATTACTTCTGTTGCTCCCCCACGCAACCCGACGCCACCAAAAGAAGCTTGGGACACTTCTAAAGAGACCTCGTTCAAACTCCCCGACGGCAAAACTAACATCTGGATTGCTAATAGTGGCCATGGCGATGGAAATGACTACCTCGTAGGATCTGGCGATACGACATTGGCGCGATGGTCAATGGATGGTCGAAAGACCAGAATATCGCCAGCCATGGTCAATGACAACAGAGCGCAATTTGGCCCAGTCTATGAGCTTGAGATCCTTAACTCAGATGTCGCTGATCCTCGTTCGCCTTTGGCATCTCATGGGAAACAACAAGACCTGGCGCTGACTTGGGCATCAATCTACGCTCTGTGGTTGCACCCAGATCATAGAGACGATGACTTGATCGCCATCTCTATCGATAGCCAAAGAATTGGAGAATACATCAAATGCACTGGTTTGGGTGTACTATCGCCATTCTCACCAACGACAACTCCCCGAGAGACCATCTACTGGCTATCCCACGATGCATTTTGGCAAGGCGCTGGAGCGCCCGATTCACAGCATTGGCTTCAATCGCGACCCGAAGTAACATCATTCCCAGGCTTCAATGGCACAATGGGTGTTTTTCCCAATCAATTAGGCTTCACGCGCAAAGGCAACGTCTGCACTGTTCATCCCGTTCGACCTCCCAAGCCCAAGCCCGGCACCGTCATTTACTCCCGCTTCATCCTCGAGCTCGGTCAACAGCTACAAATTCGACACATCGACGCGTCCAACCCCGTTCACTTCGAAACATACAAGCGGTGGCAAAACTCAGACAGAGTAAACAAGGCCTGGAAAGAGCGTGGACCAGACGAGCATCATCGAGCATACCTCGCCAAGCAACTAGAAGACCCTCATACCATGTCATGTGTGTTTGAGTGGGACGGCGAACTTGCAGGATACACTGAGATTGGATGGGTCATGGAGGACAACGCAGCGTGCTTCTTTGGGTCCAATTGCAACATTACAGTGGGTGAGCACGACCAAAACTCTCACATTATAGTGGGTGAGGAGCGTTTCCGCGGCGGGAAGAGGTATCAGGCAGTGGCCACGTCGATCAAGCACTGCTGCTTCCTGCGCGATCCTCGCACTAAGCAGGTGATCGCTGAGCCTGAGTATGACCTTAACCATGTTCAGATCCAGGATAGGTTTTTGCCCCAGGAGAGGAAGAAGCGCTTCCACCTGCCGCACAAGACGGCTATGCTGTTTGCCCTGCAGCGTGAGCGATTTTTCCAAGAGGCGCATTTTGTCTAAAATGGGGGGGTTTAAGGGGCCAAGTTAGTCCGTTTAGCATGGTAGATCGACAGGCCGGACTCTGAAATTCGAGACATTGTTTGAAAATTGTAATTTTCATGACGTAACTTGGTACTTTTCTCATGCTGACCGTGATGAGCAAGAATTATCTGATGCAGCTATTGCGATTTCAGTCAAGATCGTCGGAGAAAAATACGTAAAACTTGCTGGTTGCATTGCGCCCCCTGGGGGCTAACCGAGCTTATTTTTGTTTGCACTGTAGGTGACTGTAATCTTATCAGATGATCAACCCCCACTACCTTACGCTAACCGAGATGAAAAATGGGTGTAGACAGGGATCGGACGTCTCACCCAATATGGACACTGTAACTACCTACCATTTTTGGATCCATATGCCCTGACACACTGTGCTGAAGCAAAGTTTCTAGCTTCGTTGAGGTGGACATCATCATCAGTGAGGTTGAGTGTCGTGCTAAGATTACCGAGCGATAACGGCCGAAGTAATTTGGGTGCTTCGTGACCAAGACCCTATGTCGGACGGATGATCAGGTAAACACCACGGTGAAGCATCTCGACTACGGTTATACGTACAGTACTTTCTGGTGTAAGACAAGAACTATCAACACCATGGATAACCCTCCTTCTATGACACGGCCTCCTGTTACGCAGCTTCGGCCACTGCATACTTACCGGAAATCAACGGAATCATCTCAGCCGATCAACTGGGTTAGCTCTCTTGAGCCAAGAGCTGATCGAGATACGTCCATCAGAGCCTTTGTGAGCCTCGTATCTCATCTTGTCATACTTGATGATGGTGAAACCTTCTGTATACAAGACTCCAAGCAAGGTGGTTTCATCGTGGCTCAATATTCGATCTCCGAGAAGAGCAAAGTTAAAAGTTTTTATTTCGTTAAATCTGAGACTGATCAAGACATTCCATCCGATTTCTCCATTGGTGAAGGCAAGGTAAGTTGTATAGTTGAGTTTTAAGAAGTTAGGGGTTTGCTCATAGGCTAATATGCTCGTAGACATTGCAACTTCATATCGGAGAGCACAATGAAGTAGAGCTGAAGACGTATGCGAATATCATTCCTGAAGTTGCTTTGAAGGCTCTTGGCTGCATGCTAGACAACATTATTTTAGGGGTGCAGCAAAAGAATGATGCAAGCTCTGGATGGACTCAGCCATCTGTTCTCAACTTCCCACCACGATCTGGCCCTTTGTCCCTCCTTAAGGAAGATGACTATGCAACCCAAGACGATGGAAGGAATTCCCTTTTACATCACTGGTTCGAGAAGCATGCGGTTGAGAGACCTGAGAGCGTTGCCATTGACTACCTGACGGATCTCGAAAGTGGCAGCCGGATTCGCTTCACATATCGTCAGGTCGAAAATTCAGCGACAGCATTGGCAGCCAAGCTTCTTGAAGCATGTACAGACTCAACACGGTCGTACAATACGGTTGCAGTTCTCATGGGCCCATGTCCAGAACTTTACATCTCCTATCTGGCGGCTTTGAAGGCGGGACTTGCCTTCTGTCCGATCGCTGTTGATGCACCTAAGGAGAGAAAGGAGGCTTTGATGGCAGATTTGAAGCCGTCTGCATTGCTTACCACAGAAACTTTGATGAGGTCAGAGTTGTGGTCTTCGTTTGCAGATTCCTCGACAAAGGCCATTGACGTGACCCCTTTCCTTGAGGCATGCGACACTGAACCAGAGAATCTGCCTGCAGCACCTTCGATCACCGTGACAGACTTGGCTTATATCCTGTACACGTCAGGAACAACCGGACTACCTAAGGGTGTAGCTGTAAGCCATCTCTCCGCCTCATGCACTATCTCCGCCCTGAGCACCCACTACGGCTTTCCTCAACCTTCTCCTGAATCCAAGCCTGTCAGATGGTTTCAAGGCGCTGCACCGACCTTTGACATCTCCCTCTTTGAGATCTTCTGGACTCTCAGCACAGGATCTACCCTTTGTTGTGCACCTCGAGAGTTTACACTTCAGAACATCGACAAGGTTGTTACAACTCTGGAGGCTGATATCACCAACATTACACCGAGCTTTGCCAGTCTCCTTGACCCGTCTTCGATCAGTGGACTGATGGTCGGTGGCGAGACATTGAATGCTAGACTTTTGCAAGACTTTGCTCGTTACAATCCATCTACGAAGGAGGAACTTGGCCATGTACCTAAGGGCATTTTCAATGGATATGGTCCGACTGAGACAGCCATTTACTGTATTGCGCAGGCTCACGTGCCTGAAGGCCAAAGAGGATCTGTTATTGGTACTCCCCTGGCAACTTGTGGTGTTCTTATTGTCCAAGACAACCACAGTTCTCAAGCTAGCGACAGCTTAGAACTCGTTCCGATGGGCGCAGTCGGAGAACTCGTCATTACTGGCCCTCAAGTGAGTCAGATTGGCTACTTAAACCGCCCAGACGAGACAAAAGCCTCTTTTCGAGACGATGTCCGATGGGGTAGGGTCTACAAGACTGGCGACAGAGCAAGAATTGTCTGGGATCAGGGCGGCTCACCTGTTGTTGAGTTCCTTGGCAGACTCTCAGATGATCAAGTCAAGCTCAGTGGACGACGTGTTGAACTGGGTGAGATCGAGAGTGTTATGGCCAGCAAGGTTCAGGGTGTGAAAGAGACCCTGTCTTGCGTTTGGAAGCAAGGTATCGAGGCAGGCTCGGAGAAGGTTGTCAGTCTGGTCGTCACCGATCCACGTGAGAACTTTGTGACTGTTCACCAATCTTGCTTGGAGGCATCTGAGCATCACCTACCTGACTACATGAGACCTTTCAGAATCCTGCAAGTTGATGAGCTTCCGAGATCTGCTTCTGGAAAGGCAGATCGCAAAGCAGCTTTGGCATTGGTGAGCGAGATGATGAAAACCGAGCTTGGTGGCCAAGATCATACCGAGCTCGACTCATTTCAAGACACTGAGCCTCTGACGGATCCTCATGATGCTGAGCTGGAGAAAGAGCTCGTCTTAATCGTGACGGATGTTCTCAGCGACTCTTCTACTTCAATCCCGTTCATAACTGCCAAGACAGTCCTCGCCGAAGCTGGTATCGACAGTCTCCGAGCCATGAGGATTTTGCGAAATATCCGCAAGCGCTGGCCAGAATTAGAGAACCCACAGCTGCAGCCATCGCTCGCACTTCTTCTCGACAGTAACGCAACAATCCGCTCGGTCTTCTTCCCTGGAAGCCAGGGTCTACATACCTCAACTGTGAATGCTAGCAAGCAAGCCAGCACAAGAGCTCAACTCGAGGCATTTTCCGCGAAGCATGTATCGGAGGCTCTTGACAAGCTCAACATTACCAAGTACGACATTGAGATGATACTTCCTGCAACAAGCACCCAGAACCAACTTGCAGTGAGCTTTACAATGGACAAGCGGAACTACATCAGCCATACTGTGCTGAAGCTCAGGCCTGAGGTCTCAGTGTCTGGCCTCAAAGATGCTGTGGAGTTGACAATGTCAAGACAAGCCATTTATCGAACAGCATTTCTTCCTTGTGACGATGACATCTCTCCGTTCCTTCAAGTTGTCTTCACACCTGAAGCGTGGCAGCGACTAAGTGGGAAGCCCAGTCTGGTTGCCCACAGAAAGGCCAGCCCTGACAGCATTTCTGGCGATGTTCAAACTTGGTTAAGCTTGGCGGAAGACGCCCTCAATCTTGAGGATCATAAACTGTACCACGTTCAGGTCATCGAGTCTGAAGAGGCTGGTAGCAGTACTCTTATGATCATAAGCGCTGCTCATTGTATTTGCGATGGTCCTTCACTTGAAGTGCTGATGAGTGACATCTCTCGTCAATACGTTGGCCTTGAAGAGCTTCCACGCCAGGGAATCTACGATGCCGTCTTTGAATGGGCATCGAATGCCAACCCAAAGACAGATCAGCTATGGCAGAAGACTCTCGAGGGATGGGAGACGGAGCCACTTGGTGCCATCAGCGGTAACAATGTCAAGCCATCTACAGTCGGAGCTCGTCAACATGCCATGGTTCAGCATAGTAGTGCCATTCCATGGGAAGCTCTTGAAACCAAGAGCAGGGCCCTGGGAGGCTCTCCTCTCACTATTCTTCAAGCCTCTTGGGCTATGCTTCTGCACATTCTCTCGGAGGCGGACACTGATGATGTGACATTCGGCAGTGTTCTATCAGGTCACGACCAGTTTATACACGGCCCAACATTTTCTGTTGTTCCTTGCCGTGTTGCCTTACCCGAAGCGCAGAGTCTCAAACAACTCGTCAAGAGTCTAATGGATCATTCAAGATTCGCACAAAGTCACAGGCATACATCCTTCGGCGTCTTCAAGACACTCCCCTACAACACTGCTCTAGCTTTGCAAGCTTATCCTCAACCTGAGGAGGATGAGGATGACAAGGCACCTTTGCTCTGGACTGAGATCTCGAATCCTGCCATACGTTATGACTTTTCCATGTTCGCAGAGGTTTTCCCCACGAACCCGAACTCGCCAGCCAGGAATGGAAGATTTGATGATGTCGTCTTTAAGCTGACGTATCGCAATGAGACATTCTCAGAAACGTCTGCAACATGCATAGTCAAGCAATTCGCCGCTCTTACCGAAGTTATTCTCGGTTCATTACCCGATGATTTGGTGCAGAGTTTACCTGCACGAATTGATCGAAGTCTCTTGTCCGCCGAGGGAACAATTCCTGTTGAAGAGGAGTGCCCGGATGAGATGAGTCGGGAGAGGCTCGACAGGGCTCAACTACTGCATGCTCAGTTCGAGGACCAGGCTCAATCGACTCCCAATCTTCTAGCTCTGAGCTTCTACTCTTCTCTTGACTCCTCTCCTGTCGATATGACTTACGCCGAGCTTGATGCTAGAGCCAACGGCCTGGCCAACATACTTCGAGAACAAGACATTGAGATTATTCCGATCTGTATGGAGCGTAGCGTTGAGCTCTATGTGGCAGTCCTGGCTATTCTGAAAGCTGGGTCTGCATGGTGCCCTATTGATACGACCTCTCCCGTGCAACGGCGAACGTCCCTCATTGCTCGAGCGCAGAGCAAGGTGCTCCTCACGACAACTGAGTCGCTGCCTCTCGTGGAGCCTTGCCTCGCTCAAGATGCACTCAAGGACGTGCAGGTTATTCTTGTCGATAATTACAACGATCACAAGACATCAGTCCGTGCCAAACCTCGCGACAGGGTCCCCAAGATCACTGGACAAGACCTAGCATACCTCCTGTGGACTTCTGGAACCACTGGTGAACCCAAGGGCGTCATGATCCAGCACAGCGCTGCAGCCCAGGCAATGAGAGACTTGCAAGTCCTTGTCGAGCATGACGATCGCGAGCAGGTTCGCACGCTGCAACTATCGGCTTACAGCTTCGACGTCTTTGTTCAGGACCTATTCTACACTTGGGGCCTAGCGGGTAGTGTCATCAGCGGTACGAGAGAGTTGGTATTGGGCACATTCACCGAGTTTATCTGGAAGTCTCGCCCTACTCATGCTCATCTGACACCTTCTTTTGGTGCCAGTATTGCAGTTAACGAACTCAAGGGCTCAACTCTGCAGTATGTCACGTTCATTGGCGAGAAGCTGACGGAGGATGTCGCCGAGGCTTGGGCGCATCCCGACATTACAACTCGTGCATACAACACGTATGGTCCAGCTGAGAACGCCGTCGTCTCTACTATGCGACAGTTCTTCGGCAAGAGCAGAGACACTGCGAAAGCTGCAAACGTGGGCTTTCCCTTGGATCACTGCACGGCCTATGCTGTACGTGAGGTTGAGACTTCACAAGGCACCAAGCAATGGGAGCTTGTTCCACGATATGGCGTTGGTGAGCTTGCCCTAGGCGGTGCTCAGGTCGGCAAGGGATATCTTGCAAATGAGGCCAAGACCACTAAGGCCTTCATTCAAGGTGGTCCAGGTATCGATGAGCGGATTTACCTGACTGGTGATCTTGTGCGATTGAACGATCATGGTTTTGAGTTTCTTGGCCGAAATGATGATCTCGTCAAGATTACGGGCATTCGCATCGAATTGAGTGAGATTAGCGCGGCCTGTGCCAGTCTCAAGGATGACGAAGCTGCTGTTGAGCATGTTGAGACATTGTATCTTCAACGTCCAGGTGCTCCCTCTGGCAACAACAACAAAGTCGTCGTAACGTTTGTCTCGGTCAAGACTGCCGATGTGGACACTGCAAAAATCAGATCACAGGTGTTCAAGAGGGCTAAGGATCTCTTGCCTGCGTATATGGTGCCTGGTCATGTTGTTGTTCTGGATACGACCATGCCGAGAACCGCATCTAACAAGGTTGATCGAAAGGCACTGCAGGCCATTTACGCTGAGTCGGATCTCAATGTTTTGGCTGGTAGAGATGATGCGACAGGATCTCAAGGACAGAGTCAACAGACAAGACACTTGTGGACAAAGGATCAACTACCTATTCTTCAAACTGTCGCTGGCCACTTCAATATTCAGATGGACAATTTGTCCCCAGAAGACAGCTTGGCTGGCCTTGGTCTTAGTTCACTGCAAGTCACAAAGCTTGCCTGGTTATTGAGACGAGAGCTCGAGTGTCAAGTTGGAGTCCTGGATCTCATGAGATGTGAAACCCTGGGAGAATTGGTTAATATCACGCTTAGTCGAATGCCGAAGAAGATCGAGGCAGCTGAGCTAGCCACGCAAGCCGAGAACACAGAAGCATCATGGCTGGATTCCATCAAAGAGGCACTCTCCAAGAACATCAAGGGAGACATGCGGCCTTCTGATACCCAGTATATCCTGCCCGCCACACCAATGCAAGAGTCACTCATCGTCGAGACCATGCTCGAACCACAAGCTTACTGGGCTCATCGCTTGTTTGACCTCAATCACTTGGATGACGTCGATGAACGTCAGCTGAAGAGAGCTTGGACTGCAACAGCAAAGCGATTCGATATTCTTCGAACTGTCTTTGTTCCCTTGACGCAGCTGGACGTGGATGGCAGCGATAAAACAGTTGCTTGGGCTCTTGACAAGGGTGTTCAGTCAACAATTCTCCAGCTGGTTCGTGAGAAGCCTACCTTGCACTGGACTCAAATTCGCTCGGAGGAGGATCAGAGTCTGAGTGACCTAGCTCGTAAGATACAGTCTGAACTATCCCCGACGACTACGATTGAGCCGCCATGGGCTGTTACATTTGTCGAAGACACAAAGAAGGTGATGCTCAGTATGCACCACTCCCTCTACGACGCCGTGGCGTCTGAATTCTTTCTTGAGACTGTTACCAAGCTTTACAACATGGAGTCTGTTGGTGATATGAGCGAAGTTGTGCAGTTTGAGAGTGGTCTTGGTCTGGGCTTGCTGCCAACTCCTTCGAAGAGAGATGAAGCAGCTGCTCTATGGAATCGTCGACTGGATGAGATCAGTAAAACAGCTACTGGAGGCATGTTGAATGCTCCTTTCCCTGATCTGACCCAATCTCGACAAAAACAGGCTCAGAAGATTCTGATGTCGAGAAGAGACATTCCTGCTCCATTCCTCCAGTCTAGATCTACAGTTGCACTTCCAACATTACTTCAATCCGCCTTTGGTTGCGTTCTCGCCTCATACCTGGAACTCGACGCCGTCGTACTAGGTCACACCATCTCTCAGAGAATGCTCCACCCAGATCTTTCTCGAGTTGTTGGTCCTGCGATAGCCACGTTGCCTCTTATTGTTCGCTCCAATGCTTCCTCGGCTGAAGAACTTTGGAAGGAGATGACTACTGAGTCAGCACAGATGTTCCAGAGCACACATAACCTTCATCCCGTTGACGTCAAGAAAATGCTTAACCGAGGAAATGCCAGTAGCAATGCTCCGTTTCCCGGTCTTTTTGTGTACCATCCAGCATCGGAGGATGACGACACCAATGAGTCTGAAGCCATGTTCAGGGAGGTTGGGCAGGCATTGTCACTCAATGTCGAGCATCCACTTGCCTTGAACATTTTCGAGGCTAATGGAGCGATTGAGCTCACTGGAGACGGACGCCGTATTTCTCAGGCACAGTTGGACCTCTTGCTGGATCAGATTCTCAATCAAGCACAAGTCATGACTGAGACCCCAACGGCTTCTTTGACCGAGATCCAGAACAGAATGAGACGGAGTCTTTTGTCCATCAGCGGTGAACTCGCGAGCGAAGAGAAGATTGCAGTAGTCAACCCAACTCAGGATGTGTCTTTATACGCGACCAAAAACCCAGATTGGATCGCTGTCGAGGAAGTCATGTTTCAATCATCTGATGAGGACGAGGAAATTATTTCCAAGACCATCACATACGCCCAGCTTGACAAGCTCACCAACACAATCGCTACAAAGCTTCTTCAGCACGAGGCTCATTTACAGCCTGATGATCCGGTAGCTATGTGCTTAGGAAGAGACATCAAGTCATTGGCGGTCACTCTAGCTATTTTCCGGGCTGGATTCGTGTATCTTCCTGTTGATGAGGATCTACCATCAGCTCGTAAACAGCTCCTCATTCGGGATGCGGGTGCCAAGCTGGTGATTACAACTGAGGACCTTGTCAGTGACCTGGGATTGGATGACTCGAATGATCCCCCAGTTCTATTGCTTCCCGATAGTTACGATGGTATCTTCTCTTGGCCTGTATATGAGATCCCGTCTGTCAGCTGTGATGGTGGTTATCTGCTCTACACTTCGGGCTCTACTGGTCGGCCCAAGGGTGTCAGAGTTTCCAACATCAACCTCTGCCACTTCATCTCCGCCTTTAGCAAGCGAATGATTGAACATTCTCCTGCAACTTCAAAGCTTGGTGGTGTTGGGAAGTACCTTAACCTGACTTCCCGAGCCTTCGATCCCCATATCACCCAGCTTTTCGTGCCTTGGCATCTTGGCCATCGCGTGGTCACTGGAAAAGACCGCACTACTATGCTAGCGAATCTGAAGGAGCTGATCAATGAGATCAACATCACTCATTTCGGTTCTGTTCCCTCGGTACTGAGTCAACTGCGGCTACGACCTGAAGATGTGCCATCGGTACGAGTAGTCACAACTGGTGGAGAAAAGGCTTCGAATGAGCTTTTGAACACGTGGGCTCAGACGCAAGGATCATTAGAGGATCAAGCTGTTCTCTTCAACTTCTACGGTCCGACTGAAGTCACCATTGGGTGTTTGGGTCATGCTGTGCATCAAGATTCCAACGCCCGCAATCTTGGCCTTCCTCTGCACGGCCTTGAAGCACTAATTCTATGCCCTAGCAGCGATGGTGGAGATCTTGTAATCGCTCGAAGAGGCCAGCCAGGAGAACTCTGCATCGCTGGCCCTCAAGTGGCAATGGGCTATCTGAACCGTCCAGCCGAACAAGCCAAGAGCTTCCAAAACATCTCCCTCCCAGACGGCAGCAGCAAGAGAGTCTACCGCACAGGCGATATGATGAGAATGATGCATGACGGTTCACTCGAGTTCCTTGGTAGAGCTGATCAGCAAACCAAGATTAGAGGACAACGACTCGAGTTGAATGAGGTCGTTGGCTTCCTAAAGCAGGTTGCAGGTGACAAGGGTGATTTGGACTTTGCAGCTACCGTTGCTTCCACGGGCGATGACAGCTCGAATCAACAACAACAGCTACTGGGCTTTATAGCTAGGAAGGCTCGAAGTCCAAAGGTACAGGCTGAACAAGAGGTTGAACTGCTCGATACCCGAGATGAGGAGTCAACTTCGCTATCGGAGATGATTGAGCGCGAGTGCCAGAATACACTCCCTGCTTTCATGGTTCCAACACTCGTATGGGTGACCAAGATCCCTTACCTCGCCGCCTCTGGTAAGGTTGACACCAAGATCTTAGCACGTTTGGCGAAAGATTTCTTGGCTACTCAGCAAGATCAAAACGAGGATGACAACTCAGGAGCTGCGATGTCAAAGACTAGCTTGAGTGCCAATGAGTCGACGGTAATTGCAGCTGTTGAAGAGGCTGTAGGCGGAAGTGTCAACGCGTCTAGCACCAGCAGCATCCAACGTCTCGGTATTGACAGTCTCTCTGCAGTGAACCTGGTCTCCCTTCTAAGAAAACGTGGCTTTTCTCAGTTGAGGATGACACATATCCTCTCTTCGTCATGTACAGTTTCAGACATTGCGAAACTTGCAGATGACCACGACAGCAGTAGTCCAACAAACAGCACGCCTTTATCGACACCTCCATCCACAGATGACCAACAAACTACGGCTCTCACTGTGTCAGATCTCGGGACCCTTCCAGAAGGTCTAGACGCAGCCAACATCGAAGCTGTACTTCCTTGTCTCCCTCTCCAGTCTGCTCTCATCGCTCGCTCTTTGGTCTGGCTCAGCGCCTACAACGAAGCCGAGAGTACTGAAGGATACGACGTTCCATATGTAGCACAATTCAGGTATCGTCTCGGTTGTGGCACAGACATCAACAAGTGGAAGAAGACGGCTGAAGAGGTCATCGTCTCGGAAGCAATGCTCCGAACCTGCTTCCTTCAACGTGAAGAGGATGGTCAGATTTTCCAGGTTGTTCTTCGGTCGTCGCAATCTTGTCTGGGCAATCATGGACAGCCGGCGGATATTGTGTCTCAGATGAGCGTGCGACCTCCAATCAGATTACAAGTCTCCGACACTGGAGACGAGACTATCGTGTCACTCAAGATTCATCATGCATTGTTCGATGGTGTTGCTATTGATGCACTCAAGAACAGATTGGAGCAGGCTTATGAGACACAGACGTCTACGCTCACCACAACCAACAGCCTAAAAACCTTGGCAAGCATCTCCAATTACTGCAACCTGACGAGCGAGCAACTGGAAGCAACAAGGCGCTCTTGGCAGCAAAAATTACAGGGTGTTCAACCATGTCGGATTGGAGCTGTCGATGACAACAACACAAGTGGCATCATGGCTCGGGCGACTCTCTGTCTTGGGTACACAACTTCAGAGCTCAACGCCAAGCTCAAGGCTCAATCTCGAGCCGAGGATACAGTATCAGCATCGTCTGCTTTCCAATTGGCAGTCGGTCTCTGTCTCGCCCAGCTTACCAAGAAGCCATCTGTCGTCTATGGTTTCATCATGTCACTTCGGCCACTACTTGATCATGTTGCCAATGGTGTTGATAGCTTCGTCGGACCGTGCCTCAACACTATTATACGAAGCGTCACGATCAGTGGGCTTGATGAGACTTTACCCCAGCTGGCTCAAAGAGTTCACAAAGCTCACTTTGACGTCTGTCAAGATACTATGCCACTTGTCAGCGTTGACAAGGTCCAGCGCTGGTCTGGATCAGAGGACAAGTTATTCGATAGTCTTCTAAGCATCAATATCGTTCCTGGCAATGAACAAGCCAACGGGGCCAAACCAGGGCAGATGACTGCTTTACCTACTCGCAGCAGTAGCGATATGGCTTTAGCATTTGATGTAGACCTTGATGCTGATGGAAAGATTTCGCTGACACTCTCTTCAGCTGGCGCTTTAACTGAGGAGCAGCTTAGCGATATTGGCAGGCTGTTTGAGAGGGTTGTGTACAGCTGCGCCGACAAGGATGTCAGAGTGTCCGATATCGTTACTTCACCACTTACAGCAAAGGCTGCAACTGCAGATGCCCCTCATGCCTTGCATAGCGATAGGGCCTCAACGTACACACCTGAACAAGGTTATCATCAGGCACTCGCTGACGTACAAGCCATTCTGAGTCGCCTCCTCCGGCTCAACCCATCTGAGCTGTCTTCCAAGCCAGACTCAACTTCATTGTACCAGCTTGGCCTTGACTCCATCACTGTTCTTCCATTTGTCAAGTTGGTCAATAAGTCGCACAAGATCAAACTGTCTTCGCACGCTGTGATCAAAGCCCGAACGATCAAGGGTGTTGCTCAGCTCCTCCAGGATGCGAAGACCAAGTCTACCTTAGAACCTGACAGTACCAACTCACAGTCTAGAGGCGAAGATGCTAGTGGCCAATTGACTGATACTCAGCTTTACGACAGAAGCCTGGCTCAACTAGCAAAGAGCCTCATGTTCGTTGCAACCCCGCTCCAGGAAGGCATGCTGAGTGCATCTTTGGCTACTGAAGGTGAAGCATACACTTATGTCCATGCTATCCAATTGTCTGAGAATGCTCTTGCAACAGACACACCCAGTCTTGACAGGTTCTTCGCGGCCGTGAAAGACACGGTTCAGGCGTGCGAGATTCTCCGGACCCGATTCATCTTTACTGAGGATGATGACTCACCATGGGTTGGTATCGTCTCTCCCACCGAGCAAAGTGATCGTGTTAGTTGGAAGGTCCAACCAAAAATGCCCGGTAGAGTGCATTTGCGAATCCATCATGCCCTTTATGATGCAACCTCCATTCAGTCTGTCTGGAGTATTCTCCATGACAACTACAAGCGTCGCCTCGACAATGACCCCTCTGATGGAATTGATGAGAAGCATCTTTACAGGTCATTTGCAAAGACTGTCGCCTGTTCTCAAAGGGCTTCAATTGCCTTCTGGACAGGTGTCGTTCGAGGTTACACCTACACGCCAATCGAGTTCCCCAACAATGAGCTCAAAGCATCATCTGCCTTCCATTTCAGCTTGGACACCAGTGAAATGTCGCTTCTCCAGTCAAGATGCCGGGATCTTGGCGTAACCATCAAGGCAGCACTTCAATTGGCATGGATCAAGGTTTTGTGCGAATCCCTCTACAAACAAGCTGACATCGTCTATGGAGAGGTTGTCTCGACTGATGCTGACGACGATACTGCTGTTGTTGGCCCAACTATCAACACATTGCCTAGGAGAATGGAGCTGGGCAGTTCTAACGCCTGCATTAATGTATCGCAGGCTTTGACCCTTGTGCAGAAGCATATCGACTCCACAAGAGGGGTCAACTCGATGGCGTCACTCAGAAAGGTTCAGTCACTTTGGAGATCAGGCCAGGAGAGTTCAAATGTTCCAGCAGGCCTTTTCCAGAGTCTCTTTGTGTTCGACGGAGTCATTGGCTCTTCGCATACCAGCAATGCCTCGCAGAAACTATTCAGACCCGTGCAGGCTGATTCTGCTGACACGACTGGACCGACTTACGACGATTATCCTCTCATCGTGAGCTTCAACATCAGAGACAATGTCCTCAACGGAAAGCTAAGGGCCAAATTACCGATAGACAAGGTTAATTCACTTGGCAAAGATTTGGATATGTCACTGAAGCATGTTCTTCACGGACTGGACTCCCCCGTGATCGACATCAAGTACCTTAACCCAGTCAGCAATCCCTTGCCTCAGGCAGAAACCAACGGGTCAAATGAGTCTGATATGAATGGCTTGACCCCAATGGCCAATTCCGCATTGAAGCTTGTGGAGGCGGTCATCGGGACAAGGCGAGGTGGAAAGAAGATCAGCTACAGCACGAAGCTCATTAGCGTTGGCCTTGACTCCATCCTAGCCATCCGACTATCAAAGCTTTTGAAACAGAAACTTGGACTTAATGTCAGCGTCTTTGGGATCATGAAGGGCGCCAGTGTTCGTGATATCATCAAACGGCCAGCTCCCTCACGCAAGCATTTGACAAATGGCACTTCGCGTCAACCTGGACATCTTCACGACGGTTTGAAGTCATCAATCTCCAGGGCTATTGGACAGCCAGAACATCTCATTAGGTCTATTCTTCCTGCCCTACTTGGTCAACGTTCCCATCTTGAGCATTGGTTGCACAATGGGAAGAGATTCTTTGAGCCACCGTGGGTCTATAGAGTACCTGATTCTTTTGACGAGAAGAAGGTGGCAACATGCTGGTCTAAGCTTGCCCAAATCCACGACATTCTTCGAACCACTTTTGCTTGTGGAGAGGGTTCTGCGGAGCTGTATCAGGTCACCCTTGCAAAAGAATGGCCAGCACAAGCACGTTTCACGGTTCTGCAGAACATGTCAACATCAATCGAGGCATTGATCGCGGAACACGTCGGCGAAGAGAACGCTAAAGTATCTGACCTGAGAGAACCTCCGGTCCGATTCTCTTTTCTTCAAGCAATAGACGGCAAAGCAGTCATTTTGAGACTTCATCACGCATTATATGATGGATGGAGTATCAAGATGATTGAGCAAGATCTCATGCAGCTTCTGGACCAGGGAAGTATTCAAGAGGCTCGGCCGTCCATTGAGAAAGTGGTTCGAGATATCGCAGGTACCAGACAGCCGCATGCCGAGGTAGCATATTGGAAGAGTCATCTTGCCAATGCCCAAGAAACTGTCATAGGTTGCAACGATACAAACATATCCCCTTCTTCACTGGGCCCATACTTCAAGACAAGCTCTGAAATCGAATCACGCGGGACTATCAGCTCGATTTCTGATAAGAGCAACTCACAAGTCTCGGCTGCTATCATTCTCGCCTACGCAAGAACATTGAAGCACTATACCCAGCGAATGCGACCTACCTTTGGTCTAAACCATGCTTCACGATCTCTTTCATCGCCTGACGGGATGCAAACTCTCGATCTCACCGCTGCGAGTGTCCCAACACTTTCTGTGACGCCGTGCTCTGTTGACTTGGAGTTGTCGACTGAAGATCTGCTTAGCTCCATCCAGGATCACCTCGCGCAACTCAATTGCTTTAGCCAGGCTGATGATGTTCGCAAGTTCAGTCCAAGATACAACTCGTACATCAACATCATCAACCGTAGCAACGCTACCACCAATGGGTATGGTGAGACTCCAGTGAGGGCTGAAGTTCTGGAGAGGTACCGCCTTCCAGAGCCACTCGCCTCAAGTTACTTCACTAGTACCGAACCGTCACCAACGATCTCTACTATTGATCAGCTTGATAAAGCCTACTTATCTACCTATCAACTCTTCTTTAATGTTGTTCTAAGCGAAAATGGGAGCATCACAGTATCTGCAACTGGTAATGAGGCACTCTTTGGTGGAGAGCGTGATAGAGTGGATGGTTTGGTGGAATACTTCATTACAGAGCTTTCGAGGCTCTCAGTGTAGGAGGATTACTTTCTTATCCATTTTGGTATATAGATTCTCTTTGTCTTTCTTGATTTATCTTTAGTCTATAGACAATTTTTCTATTCTTGCCAACGCATACCCTGCACTTCGGTGTTTAGACCGCTGACATAACGCCAGCCAACAGCCTAATTGGCTCTGTCACTAACCTCGCGGCCGGTTATAACCGGCAAACTTCTCCACACGAAACAAGGAACGAATTCGGCAGCCGGAAGCTCATGTTCCGCGTCGATCATCGTATTCATCCCCAGGCACGATCCGAAAAATGCATCAATTACAATTAAGCTTCAAGGTCTCATGATCATGCCCCGGACATGATCTGGTCCATTGTGGAGAACCAAGAACAACGAGCGGATATTGTTATTAGCCTGTAATTGAAGGGGCACTTGGCATGTTTCGTTTATGGCCTTTGGATGATTTGGTCCAGGTAGCCTCCGCTCACATGGCATATCGGCTGTAGCTATTATCTTGTTAATTTCCAAGATACTAATAGAACAGAATTGTATTGGAGTTGAAGAAGTCACATATTGACTCATTTGTAAAGCAGCTAGATTAGGAGATAGAAATAAGGTTATTTATTAGTTAATATATTGACTTTGCATTAGCAGATCTTCGAGTCTCTCTCTTTTACCGGATAATGACTTGAGAACGACAAACAAAAGATGAAATAGCCTTTCATCTACCGCACCCATGCAAGGTACAAACAAACACGTTTTTCGTCTGCTGATTGAGCTGTGCCGAGCCGGCTAATAACCCTGGACCTGGTTTTAGCCATCTTGGTTAAGGAGGAGTGCCGCGATCTCTGAAACGACCAAGTCGTTTATTTACCCGGAAGCATTAGGTAATTGACATCATGACATGTCTCAGTATATAATATAAGATGAATCGCTGAATCCAACTTGGAGAACTCTTTTGACCCATCGCAGACAAGTCCAAGTCTCGTTCTTGACATACTTTCACCGACTGCAAAGATGCGTTTTGGTCTCATTCCCGCCGTCGCCTTGGCTTTCAACGGCTTGGCCGTTGCCAACCCTGTTCCGTAAGCCTGATATCATCCTTAATGAACGATATTAGCAGTAACCCTTTGCTGACATGGAGCTAGTGATGTCGAAGCACGACAAGCCACTGGCCTGCACGCTGCCATGAAGGCAGCTGGTAAGCAGTACTTTGGTACCGCTCTTACCGTGCGCAATGACCAGTCAGAGATCAACATCATTAACAACAAGAATGAGATTGGCTCCATCACCCCCGAGAACGCCATGAAGTGGGAGGCCATCCAGCCCAACCGTGGCCAGTTCAACTGGGGTCCAGCTGACCAGCACGCCAACTTCGCTTCCCAGCGAGGTTACGAGCTCCGTTGCCACACTCTTGTCTGGCACAGCCAGCTCCCAGGATGGGTGGCTAATGGCAACTGGAACAACCAGACTCTGCAGGCTGTGATGAGAGATCACATCAACGCCGTCATGGGACGCTACCGTGGAAAGTGCACTCACTGGGATGTTGTCAATGAAGGTAAGTTTCGGCCTGAATAATATGATTCTTGAGACACTTTTAGAATATTTGGGAAGACTGACCATGTCCTTTAGCTCTCAACGAGGATGGGACCTACCGTGACAGCGTCTTCCTCCGTGTCATTGGCGAGGCCTACATCCCCATCGCCTTCCGCATGGCTCAGGCAGCAGACCCCAACACCAAGCTCTACTACAACGACTACAACCTTGAGTATGGCAATGCCAAGACCGAAGGTGCCAAGCGCATTACCAGGCTCGTCAAGTCTTACGGCCTTCGCATCGACGGTGTTGGTCTGCAGGCTCACATGACCAGCGAGAGCACTCCTACCCAGAACACTCCTACCCCTTCGCGAGCCAAGTTGACTTCGGTTCTCCAGGGTATCGCTGATTTGGGCGTCGACGTCGCCTACACTGAGCTCGATATCCGCATGAACACTCCTGTCAACCAACAGAAGCTCCAGACCAACGCTGAGGCCTATGCCAGAATGGTTGGCTCTTGCATGGATGTCAAGCGATGTGTTGGTATTACTGTCTGGGTATGTCCTTTATCTAATTTTCCGTGCTTGATCTTGACTAATATATCACAGGGAATCTCTGATAAGTACTCTTGGGTCCCCGGAACCTTCCCTGGCGAGGGATCTGCTCTGCTTTGGAACGACAACTTCCAGAAGAAGCCATCTTACACTTCTTCCTTGAACACTATTAACGCTCGCCGTTAAGATTCAGTATATATACAGCAGTTATATCGTATATATAATTCTTATATAAGACTGCTTTTTTACTTCAAATGTCTGTTTTTAAATTTAACATAGTCTGCAACTACAATTGCTATCGTGGAAGCTTTGGGGTATAAGCTTATATCACGGGGAAGAAAAAAATACTGTGTTCCAATTAACTGTGTTAGGTACCTAAAGTATATTCTTATGGTTTGGAGTCTGTTGAACAGCAACTACAACTGCAGCTGCAGCCTTATCCTAAAGAAGAACTTATTTCCGATTCTTCTTCTCACCCTTGCTTATCCATTCGGTAAGTGGAGAACCGCAAGTTTAGATTCTAGCCTTTTCCATATTCGTATTTGTTATGCATGTTGGTTCTGCCATTGATACCCACTCACACCAAAATTCCATCGACCTCTAGCAGTGAGCCACGTATTTGCACATGCAATCATCAGCTGTTAATAAACCGCAAGAAGGTGTCTAGGCCGACCCTTGTCTCGTCATTAATGATAAGACTTTTTCAACCCACTAGACGCGCAACGGGGAAGCGGGGGTTGAAAAGCTTCCCGTGTGTTCCGACTGTAGTGACGATAAAACCTCACCAAGATCGGTTAGCTAGAGGGTCTACCCCTTCCATCTTCAAGTTATCACCGGTATAAGCTTTGCTTCATATTACCGACCATGCTTAGTGTCTCAATTCTAGGTGGAGCTGTCGCTGTTGTATGTCTGAGACAACACCACGGCTGTGATTCCATATGCTAATTGTTATCTAGTCGACTGTCTTCTGTATCGGATACGTGGTTTATAACATCTTTTTCCATCCACTGCGTAATTTTCCTGGTCCGCTTGTCTGCCGGGCCTCTCCTTTCTATCGTCACTATCATTTCTTGCGTGGAGATCTTTTATTCGTGACGAAGCGTTTACACGACCAATATGGCCCTGTTGTGCGAATGCGCCCCAACGAGTTGTCATTTATTGACGCTGATGCCTGGAAAGACATCTATGTCCCTCATGGAGGCTCAGCTCGACTGGGAGATATGGACAGATATAACAGGTTCTATCAGTGGGCAGGTCCAAACGCTCCAGAGACCATTGTCTCAATGGATAGGTCATATCATGATTCTATTAAACGACAGATCGCACCGGCTTTCTCAGAACGATCCTTAAAATTTCAAGAACACATTATTCAGGGATACACAGATATGCTCATCCGCAAATTGACAGAAATCTCAAAGGATGGACAGCACCCTGTCAATCTTTGTGAGTGGTTTAACTACTATACATTCGATATCATCGGTAACCTTGGTTTCGGATCTGACTTTGGAGGGCTTGAATCCGAGAGCTATCATCCTTGGGTCAAAGCCATGAGCAAGAATATTAAGGAATTTGCTTTCATGCAGGTATTGATGTACCTGGGATTGCAACAGGTTGTCCACACTTTGGCAAACAGCTCCATCCTGAGAGGCAAAGTGTTGCACGAACACCTGACGAGAGAGAAGGTTAAGGCTCGTATGCGCCAAGAAAAGCCAAGACTGGACTTTTTTCAGCCGCTTCTTGACCGAAAGCCCCCTCTGGTATGATCATCACTTCATGTTCCTTTCCCAAAGACTTGACTAACACAATCTCCGCTCAAGACATTCGACCAGCTCTTGGAAAATTCATCAATGTTAATCATGGCAGGCTCGGAGAGCTCTGTCACTTGGCTGGTAGCCGTTTTTTCTCTCCTGACTGACAATCCTGCGACAATGCAGAAGCTGGTCCAGGAGATCCGTTCCTCCTTTAAGAACGAGGACGAAATCACTATGACGTCTGTCAACCGTCTGAAATACCTCACTGCCTGCTTGAATGAGGCTCTGCGACGTTTCCCCCCAGTCCCACCAGCCTTACCAAGAGTCGTTCCCCGTGGCGGTGCAGTTATTGCAGGCCATGCGGTACCAGAGAATGTAAGTTATCAAAGGTCATTACGTGTTATTGATAGATATTGACCGAGTCAGACGGTTGTCTATGTTGCTTCATGGGCCGCAAACCACAGTGAACGACATTTTGCAAAGCCATTCGAATTTCACCCTGAGCGCTTCCTGAAGGACCCCGAATTTGCTAAAGACCGACTTAATGCATTTCAACCTTTTGCACTAGGCCATGGAAACTGCCCTGGCCGCCAGTAAGTGTTCCCATCTTGTCTTTTGACCCACCAATGCTCATTCTCTTACAGTCTCGCTTGGGCCGAAACACGCCTGGCAATGGCCCGTTTAATTTACAATTTCGATATTTCATCGGTACCGGAAAGCAGAAACTGGACTAGCAAACAGAAAGTATATATGCTATGGGACAAAAAGCCTTTGTGGGCGGTGGTCAAGCCTGTTCGGTAGTTCAGGCTTACCACTACAATCTAAGTCATTTGTGTAACTCGCTTAGATAATCACGATTTTTATGATGAATGAGGGTGGTGGAAGGCAATGGAGTGACGTTGGATGTATACTTGAGCTTTTGCGCTCATACGGTCTTTACCGATAACGGTTCGGTGGATTGGAGTAGCCACTAGTTTGTATTTTGTCTTTATTTTATGTTGTAGTGGTTTCTCAAGAGAGAAACTTAAGGATTTATACCTCTTCTTAATCTCTTCTTACAGCTAAGCCCTCAGGGCTTTAATATAAGATTTAATAGTTATTATAGAAGCTTTTAGGTAGAAGCTTATATTATGGGGGAAAAAAAATACTGTATTCTAATTACCTGTGTTAGCTGCCTTAAGTATATTCTTATGGCTTGCAGTCCCTCATCAGTTATGATGAATGAGATTTGACTGAGCTGCTCAATTCTGTTATTATTTAAAAGATTGTAGTAATGCCTAATATATCGCGAAAATGGGAATACGGTTATGGTTCCTCCCAAGCGTAGAACGAGAAATTACCTTTATAATTATTTCACCTTCCACCTTTTCTCGGAAGCAGCAAACTGGGATAACATCACCCTCTCAACTACTTTTAAGTGCTCAGATTCAGTATATTCATAAATAAATACAGGTTCATATTGAATGAAAATAACAATAAGCCAATTTCGTTATGCTAGCCGCCCAACTTTGCAAATAATTGAATGAAATACAATGAAGCCTCCTTTACCAATCATTCTCATTCCCGCATTTGGGGCATCAAACATCTGACTAATAAATGCTATCTCCGCCTAGAACGTAATGATACCACAATGAGGGCCATAGCCACAAGATAACAGCGGCAGTCAAGAAAAGTCCACAGAGAATGGTCACGTAGGTGATGATTCCTCCGTAGCCACGACTCTGAGGCTTGGTCTTTCCAACATACCTACGGCCGCGCATGACGTTAAGCCAACTTATGCTGCCAGCGTGAACATCCTCCAACGCTTTGGCGAGTCGGGGGCTCATGGTAGCCACCTTTTTGAACTCAACTGCAAGTTTGTCCTCATACTCATGAAAGAGCTCAGCTGACCGGTCAACAGCCTGCTGAAAATTCATGTGGGTGTCCGAATTCTGCTGAATAATTGTCGCGATGTGGCTATATTCAGTGATCTGGGCATGGTCCGCATTCAGCTTATAGAGATCAAGGATAACGCCCATATTTCGACCACTGTAGCTAAAGATGCGTTTCAGGGTCTCTGGCGATGACTGGTGCAGTTGGAGGAGGTCATGGCTGAGGTCGGGTCTTGTGAAAGGCATTATGAGAAACATCAGACCCATAGCGGCATTAGTTTGCCTGTAGGTCAAGTATTCCTCCATTGAAACCGGTGCTTGATCCACTTCGATCTTTCGAAGGGCCTCAGTACAGTCGAGCCAGAGATATATCTCGGCCCTTGCAAGCTGAAGAAGCTCGCTGTCCCAGGCCTCATGAGTCCAGAGTCTGAACATAAAGTCAAGGCCTTCATTGCCCTGGCGGGATCCAGACACTCGAGCCTTGACACCTTCAAGCACATCGCATGTGTATTTCATATCAATGCTATTGTCGATGAGGTCATCTAAAAAGACCCAGGCTGAATAAAAATCGGCGACAAGCTTGATTCTCTCAGCCTCCCCGCCAGGATAGACCCAGCTTGTGTAGAGACCTCCGCATGCAGCAAACTCGCCATTGCGCGAGACAACCTCTTTCTCAGAGACGGCTTTAAGCGAACGTTCACAGCTTAGCTTGGAGTACTGAAATATGTGGGCCGTTTGAGGATTCTTCCAGCTAGTGAAGCGGGTAAGCAACTCGGGTACCTCGCACTGCTGGTCGGAGGACGCCATGGCAGTATTATACGAGGTGGCGGAAACGGATATTCACAATGAAGATCAGAGAATAGTGGCTTATTAAGGATGAAACTTTGATGTCAAGCACAGACGGCACTTCCTTTATCTGGTTTGGATCAAGTTGGCTAGTTAAATATTCTTCTGTTTCTTTCCTAGCTCCCATCCTTGGTCTCTAGAAGTCAGATCATATTTGGACAACATATACCAAGATGACACGTATGAGGAGACTACCGTATACCGGCCGGCCTCCCTTTCGTTGGCGTAGTATCGCTAATAAAGCTCGCATGGGTTGAAAGCCGCTATCGATTTGTCTGACATTTGAGCATGTTGGTCAACTGAATCCCGGCAAAGCCAGGGTGCTGCGCACATTGCACCATATGTGGTAGCTCGCCGCAAGAACCGTGGCAGGCCACGCTGTCATGCATGTCTAGGTCACGTATTAGCGTGATGGGAATAGTCACGATGGGGCTTGACCTCGGTAAACGCGACTCGTCAAAGATAACATGAGGGAGGGATTTTAAGCCATTATTACACTATACTACCCTGAACCAAAGCGGGGTTATTGATATCAGGGAGCAGATAGCTAGCTACTAAAGCCTCTGCTCTTCAGTTGGCTTAAAAAGTGAAGCTAGATTAGCCGTTGGTGATGAAGCACATACTGGGTTGGATGGAGTGGGAAAAACGGTTTGCGCTATTTTTTGAGGCCTTCCAGGTGTTGGTTGCTTGCGAGGTGCATGATGCATATCCATCCCCTGAGAGCATGAGCATGGTAACTAACAGCCGAACCATGCGTTCACCCCCATGCCTCAGGCATGCGAACCAGTGTGACAAGATGGTCCATGCTCCGTCGAGGCCGAACCAATCATAAGTCACTAGCTGATCCCTCCCATTTTTTTTGCGTGACGCGTTCATCCAAGTACCAAGGACATGGGACATGGACCAAGTGAGTGTGACAAGACATTACCAAAGCCACGGAACCGGTATGAAACCCGACCCTCCGGGACGAATGACATGCTAGGTATTTTAATAGCGATTTAACTCGTAGAGTACTGTCACTATATCTAATTAGTGGGAGTTTAATGCTGCCTCCATCTTACTCGTCCTGGCATAAGACTCAGTGCCTGCTAACTATTTGCAGCATTTGCTTTTCTTTATGCCTTTTTCTCCAAGAGCTAATCTTATTCAAGGTTGCGCTGTTCTTTTAGTATGGTGGAAATGGATGGCTGTTTGCAGACACACACAGACAGTGGCGCTAATATCGGAACAGGATGAATTAATTTCCTGTCAGCCACTAGCCCCTGCGCCAACCTCCAAGATTTGCCCAAGGGGCCCGAGCCGCATTATGATCATATTTCTCCATCAACCAAGCCAACAACGTGCACACGACAATCGTCGTGTCGATACTTGCACTGGATGGCGGATACGGAAAACCAGCAGCATTTGGAGGGTCAAGACCGCGATGCCAGCGGTGGAAATGAGGTCCATGCCCGAAGTGGGGAATTCACTTTCAACTGCCCCTCGATGACTGATTTGAGAGCAACAGAGACCGTTCCTCCGAGAGCTAATGTAGGCTGACCTTGTCCCATGTTGAGATTTGGTGAGAATAAACTACAGCGAGCTGACTTGGTGCTTTTGGACTCAGGCTGCGGCTAGGTCAGCGTCATCAGTAGAACAGGTCTCATCAACCACGTCAAGTTTTATCCAGGTCGAGGACTGGGACGATTCGGCTTCTTTGACGGACAGTGTACAGACATTTCCCGAAGAATTCGGTCGTACATATCATGCCTATCGTGCCGGCTGTGAGAAGCCCCAATTCTATCTATAGCTATCCCAGTCAGCTTCAACTAACTACTGACATGCAGCATACCTGTTTCCCAACGATAACCCAGAACAAGAGCGCCTGGAAATTATGGGCGAATGCTATAAATTGCTCATGAAAGGCAAGCTATACCTGGCACCGCTGTCTGCTAAGAAGCCTCCCCGCAACATCCTCGATATCGCTACAGGCATAGGTGACTGGGCTATCCAAATGGGCGATCTCTTCCCTGAAGCGACAGTTATTGGCACAGACCTATCTCCCATTCAACCAAAAGATGTCCCCCCCAACGTCTATTTCTATGTCGAAGACTCGTAAGTGTTTTTGAGCCGCCCCAAACAGATTTACAGCACGTTTCTTACCTGGTTGTGATTAGAAGCGACGAGTGGATGTTTAACAACAAGTTTGACTATATCCATACACGCAGCACTTCTGGATGCTGGTCCGACTTCGAAACACAAGTCGCTGAGCAAGCCTTCAAAGCGCTTGAACCTGGTGGTTGGTTTGAGTCGCAAGAGACGGATTGTATTCCTCTGTGCGACGACGACACATTTGATCCTAACGGCCCAGTTGCAACATGGTGCAATGAATTAATAGCGGCTGCAGACAAGTTGCAGCGTCCAGCCATTCTTGGTGAAAAGCTCAAAGAGATTTACGAGCGGGTCGGCTTTGTTGATATACATCAACGTATGTACAAGATGCCCATCAACGGATGGGCCAAGGATCACCGACTAAAGCAAGTGGGATGGATGTGGGCTGATAACCTAATCGATGGCTTATCTGGGTTCTCTTACCAGCTCTTACACAAGGCCTTTGAACGAACCAGTGCTCAAATTGAGGTAGGTCAATTCTTTGGTGTAACTGGAAACGTTATACTGCTCTATCAGATTACAGAGGCGGCCGCTAAGCTGATTTATAGGTATCTCTGATTGACGTTCGACGGGACATAATGAACCCCCGTATTCATACATATATGTATGTTTATGTTGTCTGGGGAAGGAAGCCTAAATAATAAAGTGTAAAACGCAAAAATGTGGATAATGTTATATTAGGCACTTGAGTCAACGTTTGTTCCCACGATAACACTGTAGTAGGCGTGTGGATCATTTCTACCTGGATTTGTCAGGATTTAGGTATTACGCAAATATCATGTTGATTTTAATGATTGGTGTTTTTTTTACCACTTGCCAATGACCTTTTTTAGACTGGTGATGATTTCCTATAGGCCCTGTCGAGTCTCTATGCTCTGTATATCCTGGAGGATAACTTCTGATTCGCTTCATTTACCAGAACAGGAAGTAATCACTTATAGTCCATCAATGCCAGAAGAGTGCGAATTATTCTCCGAGCCTATATCTCTATTGAGTCTTAAAATTTTATCGAATCTATGATCTATATATGTCTTACTGATTTCACTAATTTGAATAACATTATACCAATTTCGAGTACGGACAAAGACCCCCTCTCAAACATTTAAGAGTCGAAGATAGCTCCATATGCTGCGACGCCGCGGGTTTGCATACCGAACACAACCTTTTCAGTAACTTTTGGGTTAGAAATGATATATACTGCCTCCGCCTTGGACTCCACAACCAGTTGATACGTTTCACGTACAATATCCGGATAACCTCGTTCAGTGGTATTCCAGATGACTGCTTTTGGGTCGGCTCGTTGAACTGCACGGACAACACTTGGCCCATATGTTTTCTCGGGATCACGAGTGGACCAAAGGACACGGCGAGGCGTCTCGTCGGCGTGGAGAAGAGAAAGGCAAGGCCCAATACCAGATCCAGTGGCCACTATAACAATTTGACGGAAGAGCTTTGATGTGTATAGAAGCCCATGAAGAGGGGCTCCGCGAACCCAGAGTTTCCGTTCACTGGCATTCATGATTTGCTTCTTTGTAAAATCTCCTGCATTGGAGACAACAATACTGAAGCCTTCGACTTTGCCAGACTCTGGCTCAATATCGGGGATGGTAGCAAAAGCATGCCACTCTGTCAAGGGCTTCTCGCTGATCTTGAGGCCATAGAAGGGCTTCATTCCTCGGTATTTGAAGTGGAGTCGAGTAGCGTGATCACTTAACTTCTCAGGGTAAACAACGCAGCGACGCAGCCTAGACCAAGATGCAATCGTGCATGAGGTTGTGACGCAGATACACCAAAAATTGGGAGAACGAACAAGGGTATAAGACACAGGCTTATCCCATTCGTGAGCCGTAACACGAGCCGAGATGATGTTGTGAACCCAAAAGGCCATCAAGGAAACCCAGCCAGCGAAGCGATGGAAAGCCTCGAAATGGTCGTGGAACTTTCTTCGAATGCTTGGATAGGCTGCGATGAGAATGATGAGAAACATAGAAACCACAATCCAACCGGTAATCATGTTGACGAGCTTGTAGTCTTTCCTGTCCTCAGCCCACTCTTGAGTCGCGAGGATAGTATAGGCCAGATACCAAGCAGTAGCGGCAACGCCAGCACCACTATGGAAACCTCCGTAATGAAAGACCTTCGCCAGACGTTTGCGAATAGAGATTGGCCATGAGTGAGGAGCTAGCACCACGATTTCGTAACAGAGATTTACAAATTCCTCTTGTCGAAATAGGATGCACACCATGAGGTTTGCAGAAGCTGCGCTGGCGGCATCTCTGGATAGGATCGTTGCTCGAGTAGTGACAAGAAGGGCAATGAACACTGCTGCATTGGCAGTAAATATGAAGACAAAGATTCTTCGGTACGTCGAAGCATGTTTGTCTGGAACAGGGTCAGCACACAAATTTAGCAGCTCCTAGGTTGGTGAACTTACATCGGAGGTCCCGTGTTATCTCCGTGCCCCGTTGCTCAGGCAGTTTGATCTCCAGCGGAAGGTCGGACACATCCTCACTGGCACCGTTGGGAGACTGGCCTGAGACTGTAATTTGGGCGTTTGTGGAAATTTGTGACACTCTGTACAGAGAAAGGTCAGAGGTTGTTTCTGTAGGTGAGGGAACTGTCTCAAGCTGAATGGACATGGTGATGAGAAAAAAGAAGTGACAGATTGCTTGATAATGTCTTGAAGTTGGGATTGACTCTGGATAAGTGATAGTTATATACTGACCATTGGATTCAAAATAAATTGTCTTCGTTTGCTCAAAGGTAACGAAGCTCCAGACAGATAATTGTTACGTTTCGTGCAAGAGTCTCCATTGCTACAATTCGGATTCATGTTATTTGGGCTCTATCCTACGAATAATTACACGCGGCAACGTCGAATTGACAATGTCCTTAGTGCGAAAAGTGTTAAAAATAAGGTATCATGTACTGGAGGGACTGTTCCTATACGAGCTTTGGCTAGCAAGCAAATGCCAACAGTTGCATTGTGGCGCATATGGCCTCCTCGACCTCGCATTCGCTGGACTTTGGAAACAGCACAGCCCCAATATGTTCTGTAATTGGATCATGGCACCTTGGAAATTGGTGAAAGACATTAGCCTCTTTGGCGTGTAGTGCTTATCGAAGTCTAGAAGCTTTGTCTTGTTCTGGTTAAGTTGAGTATGTGTAGCGGCTTTTCTAAACGACTGATGGCTGAAAAGACTGCATTGTGACGCAAGCAGCAAGAAATGGGACCCTCACTCGTAACCCAGTAAGGAAAGGTCAAACTTCATTATCTCATCTAAAGTTCAGCTGTGTCACTATGAACAGAGGTTGGAATGCTAACTAAGCTTATAATAGCTAGTGATTCAATGGTCGAACGCCACAAATCCTAGCAAGTAACACTAATAAACACTTCCGTTACGTTACTTCACTGACTGTGCCCTTGGACAGAGTTGTCGTATAGGCGTAATGAAACAAATATTGCATTCTCTAGTAAGATTCACAAATGATTTATTTATCACTCACCTGTCGAATGTCTTCCAAGTCTATTGATAGTTGCAATGCCGAAATTCCAATTATTTGGACTGAGATAAAGCGAATTGACCATGAAATAAAGACAGAAGCCATGTGACGTCAAGACCAGCTACACTGTTATTGTCTACATAACTCTGTTGGCTTCGCCTAAGCAGCTCCGAAACTTTCCACTGTTTTGCACTCATTAAGTCTTCTATGAATTCTGTGGAAATCAGGTTCCTATCTACGACTTATATTGAGACTATGACATCGCCTACAGCAGGAACCAGCTTTCTGAACCGTGACCCGCTCCCGAAGAGCCTAGAAGATCAACAATGGTTCGAAAAGAACATCCCGATGCTAGATATACTCGAAAAACATAACCAAGACGTCTACTATTATCGCTGGCAGATCTACAAAGAACACCTTGTTTACACTGGAGCACAGTATGGTTACATGGCCAGTGAGTTCTTGGACCCTGTTAGCTATGGCGCACCCTACGGCGGTATTGTGGCGGCTGCAGGTCATCACATCACGGAAGGCCGGTGGCTCCGTGATACGAGATACGGCCAGGATATCGCGAACTATTGGCTTGCTGGACCTGGACAGTTCCCCAACAAGCCAATGAGAGACGATGTTAACAAAGACACCTGTGATTGGGCGCATGAGTACAGTTTCTGGGCTGCCACTGCTGTGTGGAAGCAGTATTTGGTTACAGGAGACAAATGCTTTATTGTTGGACAGCTCCAAAACCTCGTGAAACAATATCGAGGTTGGGACAGCCATTATTCCAGTTCTTTGGGCTTGTATTGGCAGGTGCCTGTTTGGGATGCCACATAGTACACAGCTGCTTCGTACGAGTCCAGCGATCCTTACCATGGAGGCGCTGGCTTTCGACTAACGATTAATTCCTATTAGTACGGATATGCTAGTGTGATAACGGAAATTGCTGCTTTGTGCGGCGACTCCGAGTTGGAAGATGAATATCGAAATCAGGCCAAGAGTCTACAAATTGCATGACAAAAGCATCTTTGGGACCGCGAGAGAAAATTCTACAAGCATCAAGCTCGTGACGACAATCCTTCTGGCGCCTTGCTGGGTACCCGAGAAATCATGGGCTATCTTCCATGGACGTTTAATATGCCTGCGAAAACTCCCAATTTGTCGCCTTCTCCCAGCTTACAGACCCTGAAGGATCCATCTCAAAGTTGGGTCCAGCCACGGCTGAGCGAAGAAGTAAGTGGTTCATGTATGAAGCAGAGAATTGCTGCCGTTGGAACGGTCCATCATGGCCATTCGCAACTTCACAAACTCTGACTGCTGTACTATGGGATGGGCAAGGTTCAGTCTATAACCAGGGCAAAGGCCTACGAATCTATGTTGATGGTCAGCTTGCTGGGAGCCGCAGAACGATCGGTCCGATAACGGTCAATGTTGGACCGTCAATGCCGTCGCCTGTTTCCACCTGCATAAATATCACAGCTAATGGACAACGTAACTCCCAATGGCTTTCGCTTCATACACATCTCCTGTTGATGATCCCATGCGGGCCATTAATGGAATGATCTTCCGAACTGGGATACCACGAAACAGCCGCTGGACTTCGTACAATAGTCTAAACCCAAAAGATCATTTTGGAGTTGATATGCATAAGAATCAAGCCGTCTGCAATGTGCGACTGTTCTTCTATGATGATTCTGACGGCGTCCGGATCCCATCCACTTACGACCTTCAGTACTGGGTAGATGATGCATGAGTTACTGTCCCTGGCCAGACTCGCACTCCGATGCCTACCAGGTCAAATGTTGAGACCAAGATCGATTTCCCTACCATATTGACTTCTCGCCTCCGCGTTGTGGCACCTAATGCTGGGTCTGGCGTTGGATGGGGGCTTTCTGAATTTGAGATTTGGAAGCCTAGCGATGACACCAATTACCTGCATATGCAAACGTCAAGGACCCTAAAGTACTCGTAGGAGCCGTAGAAAAATAACAAGAGATTCAAATTCCCAACAGCCCATACAGAAAGACGAGACCTCAATGCACAACATACTCTTCCTTAAGAAATTAGTTTGTTAGATGATCTTAGTAAAAAGTGCCACTGTAACGCAAGCATGATCTCGTTATATTTACTGAGTAATTTTATATATAGGTTCAGACAGCATTTTATCACTACTGTAATATCGTATCTATCTAGCTTGCACTCGAGACTTAATTTATTACAGAAATAGTACGTTATTAATTATCCTAAATCATTGTTGAAAATTGTATAACAGTTCCATTTGCCGAGTTGTTGACACTAGATCCTGCGAAGGCCAACCTGTAGATGCTACAACTAGATGATCCTGAGATCAAGCTCAATAGAAGGCACTCCCTGGAAGTCGGAAGGCATTGTGTAGGTGAAGTTCCAGAACTCAAAGTCTCGAATGAGACTGTCCGCACCGCCATAACCTCCAGCGAACGAAAGGCTGTAGGTGGAGTTGATGTTGCCAGAGACCGTCACATTCAGACCCTGGATGTCAGCCCAGCTATCAATAGTGCGCTTCTTTTCGAAGGTGCCGACGACGAAAGTGAAGACCGAGCTAGAGTTGCCATGAGGGTAAGACAAGCTGAGCTTGCCGGGTTTAACCTTGGCTTGGAGAGCCATCTCAGTTGGGTACAGCTGGAAAGCTCGTTAGTTTGATAATATTGCGAGGAGATTCGTGACACATACAGAAATAAAAGATATCTCATTTCCTGTGTCCCACTGGATCACAGCGGGGTTGAAAGACACCTGAGACTGGGATGGGCCGCCAATTACAATCTCGTCGTAAGACTCGGCACCAATGGTGAGGTCTTCGGATAACCAAGTGGTGATGTTACGCGATGTGGTATCAAAGGGAGGATAGTAAGCACTTCCCTCGAAGGTATGTTCGCCCTGGAACTTTGAGAGCTTTCGGAGTGTCTTTTTCGGGATGAGCTTCTGGTGTGTATTTGCCAGGGCCGCGAAGAGAGGACCCCATGCATAGTCAGCCATATGTGACATGATTTGAGGCTATTGCAGTATCGTTAGTAAAGTCTCAAGAGTGCTGTAAAGAACCTAGGTATCACATACATGGGAAGTCAGGGATGAGCTCTCTTTGCCATTTATGGTCCAGAACCACAAAGCCATTAAGCTAAGATAGCGATTCATGTCATAACCATAAGCTCGATCCCAAGGTCCAGCTATGTTCTTCATGCCAGGGTGCCAGAGCTGAGAAACTGCATCCCAGGTTCTTTCAATCATCCTTGGTCCATTCATAGTCAGAACAGAGTCCTTGGGCAGATACTTGCTCCACAAGATAAGACCGAAAAGAGATACGCCGGTATAGGTACCCGAGTTGAACTCCGAGAGGGTATTGTGTTTGTTGAAGAGGTCGACGATCTCCTGAGCGTACTTCTCGCCGCTGCGTGTCATGTTTTTGTCATTAAGGCGACGGCCTGTCCAACTGGACACAAAAGCACGCATGATGGACTGGTATAAGACGTGGTTAGGGGCATACAGAACATGGAAAGGAAAGGAAAGATCGAGAGATGCTTACAGGGTTACTATATGAAGGGTAAAGGTTATCCTTAGTCTTATCGAGGTGCCCGAAACGGTATTCATCACCTTTAGTTGCGTTATGTAGGGATTGGAGGATCAGACTCTGAGTGCTCTTGCTGAGCAAGTGAGGAAACTCTTCCATACACATAACCAAAGTCGTACCAACGAAACCACGCCAATTGGGGTCCCAACTAGCATAAATCTTGGGAGGATAAGCTGGGCTGCCAACATATGGTTCCTCGGGCTCCTGCTGATAGTCACCGTACCTGGGAGTGTCAGAACCAGATCAATTGTGCCATTGGGTTATTTCAGGCTTTGGGTCATACCATTCTTCAGCCGGAACCTTGAACTGCGCACCAATGGTGTTCTTGATGATCTTCTCAGCCTCGGTAGCATCAGACCCTTCATTTCTCGCCAATAAACCAAAGGCATACCACACTGAGCTGCGCGTTTCATGGCGGAGTGCTACCGCAGCGCTGAAGTCATACAGGTAGCCTGCCTTACGGTCGTAAAAGGTATCCATCCATTCCATTGACTCAGTGAACAGTTGTTGCGCATTCGGCGACATGGACTTGACGTAGCTACCAGCAGCTTCTCCATGGCTGACGACAAGTGCCGCAAGGCTCAAGACGGATGAAAAACGCATCGTCTACAACTTCGTCTTAGCCTGCTTGAGGAAAGGTCACTGTTGGGTTACGCGCACAAGCGATGAAGAAAAGGAAGTGGAAGGGTGCAAGAAGCGCATGCCTTCTTATTATAAATGGAGAATAGTTGCGAACCCCGTTCAACTGGGTGACCCTGGGCCATCATTGAGTGAGGCCGGGTTCGGCATCATGTCATGCGAGTCGCTACCGATCGGCATATTCTAGTTTAGATATTGCAATTTCCACGTATCGCAAATGATAACCTTGGCTTGGGCCCTGATGGCAATAAACGAACCATGTGGAGGCACTAGACTAGGTACCCCGCATAGAACTTGTCTTATCTAGCTTGTAGACCCGATCTCTTAGGCGGAGTCTTTGTATTTAATCAGGCCTGTTACTCGGGCTTCATCGGCGATTGGGCCGATCCGGTCCGGACTTGGCCGGTCGTGCTGCACCTTACCATCTAGGGTATCACCACACTTGCATCCCGGTCATCCCTGCGATTGGCAAAGATAGGGATACTGGGGTTGTATAGACCCCGTTTAAACTGGAGATCTGCATCCCCGAATGCTTACCCAGTATGTGACCCCTGTGCCGACTAGCCGATAAGCAATGATTGAAGGGTTGAGATAACTGGTCAGGTCATGGGGAGCCATGAATATGCTTATATCTCGCGTGACCCCAGAAGTCGTGGCATAACCTGTGCAAGGCTGATAGCTGTCTTGACGTTTGCAATTGTGACATCGCAGAGAACAGACTCAAGTCAACAAATTGTCATTGTACTCAACACAGAATGGCCACTGCTCCAGATAATCAAGGTATATCCAGCATGAAAAGGAGCCTGGATGTTTCGGAGACAAAAGCCGAGATCAACGCAGATGAGCTCCGTCTGGCGCAAATGGGTTTGTTAAACAATCTCTATTCTGATGTAGTCAGCCTGGCTAACTCTTTGCAATCAGGTCATACACAGGAACTGAACCGACACTTCAGTACCCTCAGTCTGATTGGCCTGGCCTCTACAACAACTATCTCGTGGACGGGACTAGGTCTTGGTCTGATCACCGAGATTGGAGCTGGTGGTCCCGGCGCGGTCATCTATGGCTTCATCCTGGTAACGATTTTGCAGTGTTTCCTCGGAGCGTCACTTGCTGAGTTCGTATCCTCTTACCCTACTGAGGGCGGCATGTATCATTGGATTGCTGCAGTCGCGCCAAGGAGGGCGACTGGCATCTTGAGCTTCCTGACTGGTTGGTTCAGCGTTCTCGGATGTGAGTAATATCAAGGGACAAGAAGACAAGAAGAAGTTCCGGTCACTGACAATTCACAGGGATCTTCACCACTGCATCTACCAACATCATCTATGCGCAAATTCTCATGGCATTAATCGCTCTGTACAAAGCTGACCTTGAAATCAAGGCCTGGCAGACATTTATTGTCTACCAAGGCTTGAATCTACTTACCGCTGGCGTTGTCATGTTTGGGAACAAGATCATCCCCGCCTTGAACAAGTTCTCGCTCTTTTACTTACAGATTGGCTGGCTTGTTGTATTGGTCACTGTTGTTGCATGCGCTCCGACACACCGCGATCCTGAGTTTGTATTCAGAACTTGGATTAACACAACTGGTTGGGAGAACAACGCCATTTGCTTCATCACTGGTTTGGTTAACCCTCTGTACTCTCTTGGTGGTCTCGATGGAGTGACCCATATTACGGAAGAAATGCCCAACGTATGTTACGCGCCCTATAAAATGCGAGAGCACGAGCTAACCAGAACTCAGCCTTCAAGGAATGCTCCCCTGGCCATTGCTATTACCCTGATCATTGCATTCTGCACTGGGCTCACCTATCTGATCAGCCTTATGTTTTCAATCCAAGATTTCGATCAGCTAACCTCAGGCAACACCGGCATGCCACTTGCAGAGCTCTTTCGCCAGGTAACCCAGAAGACTGGCGGTGCGTTCGGTCTCCTGTTCATCCTATTCATCGCCCTCGGCCCTTGCGTGATCAGCTCACAGCTCAGCACTGGCCGAATCTTCTGGGCCTTTTCTCGCGATGGAGCTATTCCGTTCTCCAGGGTGTAAGTCTACCACAAGCTGGCTTTAGAGCTTCGTAACTAACCGTAATTCAGCTGGTCCAAGGTCCACTCAAACCTGAAGATCCCTTTCAATTCTCAGCTGGCAGTCACGGCGGTCATTGCCGCTCTGGGATGCCTATACCTCGGCTCCTCGACTGCATTTAACTCCCTTCTGGGAACAGCTGTCACTATTAACAACATTTCCTATATGTTCCCAATTCTCACCAACCTGATTACAGGAAGGAGAAACATGCACAAGGGTGCATTTCACATGGGTCCAACGATTGGCCCCATCGTTAACATTGTAACCGTGTGCTGGCTTACGTTTGCAATAGTCTTCTTCTCCTTCCCTTACGTTATGCCTGTTGAAGTTGCAAACATGAACTATACCTGCGTTGTTGTGGGCGGTCTGGCAATCTTAATTGGCGCATGGTGGTTCAAGGCTGGCAAGGAGTACACGGAAAGAATGATGAAGGCGAAGGAGGAATAGAAATTGCACCAAGAGCGTGATTTACATGGAGTCTCCTCTAAAGACACTTATAAATCTCGCAATTAGACACATAGTAATAATTCATGAATTTCAGTTCAATTTATAAGCGTTAAAAAGGCTCACTCACTGTAAATTGTTATGTGTTTCTTTAAAAGGTCGTTTATCTCTCCCATATACTGCAGAATTCAGTAAAAACTGCCTCTTGGTAGAGAGCTCCGAGGACATGCCTCCATCATTAAAACACATATATCGTATTCTCATAGAATATAGATCACACTAGATTTTATCTCTTGTGCAGCAGAGATTCGCCTGAGATATGCAAATCTCCCACGTCCAAAACTTATGGATGAAACGTTAGACACGTCACACTGCATACCGTAATCGTTCATTTGCCTCTTGATCAGCTGCTCGAGATTTGAGAAGCGGAACGCATCAAAGCTTTCAGGATTAGAATAAAGAAATGGATCTAATATTAATGCTTGTTCGACGGAATGGCAAGCCGAAGAACAAGTGAAAGGAGAATGAATAATGCGCTTAAAAATAACTAGCAATCGAGTTAGACTATAACTAACCTCCGGAGCCAGTCTCACCGGATGTACTTAGCAAAGGGGGATTAAATCCCTAGGTCTCCTTTACGGCACTACCTATCTCGTGGAATGTCGATTCGACCATCAGGACCATAAGCCCTATCTAACTCATATCATTGAGTCTTGATGATCTTAAGGTAAACACAAAAGCCAAATAGAAGCTAGGCTGAAGCCGCTGTACTAGTATTAGTTGCAGCAGAGTTGGCCTTGTGGAGATGTCAGTAAGGAATTCGGGCTGCCTCATGTCGTCTTCAGCCTGATCAACCATCCAGTATAGTAGATTAACTGCCTTGTCTCTTATGTGCTGTCAGTAGTACAACAAAGAGATGACGGGATATTGACGAGTCCACAGATAAAATCGGGGACGCTGCAAGCCCGCCTACTTGGATTGTCATCATCATGGAGTTCAACTTGCTAACTTCTGACATCATCGACAACTTCGCTTTTAGACAGTTATTTGGAGGAGTCTCAAATCAGAAAGGCTTAGTAGTCTCTTTAATTTCTTCTGTCTTACCTGGAAATCTATAAGAACAGAGCACTTTTAGGTCGGTATTGTAGTTGGAGTTTGCAGGTAGGGTCACTTGCTGACTCTCTTTCAACCTCTTGCCCTTGCTAGGAGGCGTTGTTCAGACTTTGTTTCTGGAATTGCTCAAGACGTTCATTGGATTGATGTCAAGAAGCTTGAACTATTGTACCGACGAAGCCGAGAAAAATGGACCTGCTGACATCATGGAAAGCGAAATTGTCTTCAGCAATGTGCCCTTCTCATTTTTCATGACGTTAAGATGTAACAACAATTACAGTACTTCTGCAATACTATTGTTTATAAAATTAAAGGCTGCTTTGCATTGCTCCTTGATTCTTTAATTTACTTAATTGTTTCTAGAAAATTACGTCGAGAGCGACTATGTCAGAAAAGCAAAAGGTAGCCGTCATTGGCAGTGGCTGGGGTGGCTACACGCTAGCTGATAGCATTGACCATCGAAAATACGACTTCACTATCATATCGCCAACCAATACATCTGCTTTAACCCCTCTCCTTGCCAGCGCTGCTTGCGGAGTGTTTGATCCTCGACTGGCACATGAGCCAATCCGGACCAAGGGTTTTCATGGTCGATATATCAAGGCCATTGTCGTCGACATCAACTTCGATACACAGACACTTACGTGCCAGCCGGCCTTTGACCAATTAAAGGATGAGCGATTTGAGGTTCGATATGATACAGTCATCATCGCGCCAGGTTGCCAAACCAACACCTTCGGCATTCCCGGCGTAGCTGACCACGCCATCTCTCTAAAGACTGTTGCCGAGGCGAACCAGATACGTGGAAGATTGAACGAACTTCTAGAGATGGCTTCTTTACCAGGAACGTCTGAAGCCCGTCAAAGACAGTTACTCCATATTATTATTGTTGGAGGTGGCCCTACAGGGATCGAGGTAGCAGCTGAATTAACCGATCTCTTCAATGGGGACCTGGAAGTTTTGTATCCGGGTCTCAAGCACATGACAAAGGTTTCTGTTCACGATGTCGCACCACATATTTTAGCCCCATTCGATCAAAGGCTATCTGAATATGCTACCAGCGCGCTCAAGGGCAACAAAGTCAACGTCAAAGTGAACTCCAATATTCTCAAAGTCACAAACGACGCAATCGAGACTAAGGAAGATGGAGCTATTGGTTACGGCATGCTTATCTGGGCCACTGGTAACAAATCTGTACCTTTGATTGATATGCTCAACGTCAAAAAGACGGAGCGTGGCGTAACCCGAATCCTGACAGATGACTATCTCAATGTGCTGGCAACAGATGGCACTGTAATCCCCAACGCATTTGCCATAGGTGATGCTGCTGACATTGAGGACGGAACGTTGCCAACAACCGCTGAAGTAGCGATTCAGAAGGCAGAATTCCTCAGCAGGCTTCTTAGCCATGGTGGAAAGACAGCTGACCCCTTTCGGTATCAGCAACGATCACTGGTTACATATACAGGGCGCGGAGACGGCGTTATTCAAGGCAAGAAAGATTACACTGGCTATGGGGCTTGGTTAAGTTGGAGGTCTGGTAATTTCTCCTGGTCGCGTTCGTGGCGAAGGAGAGCTTTAATGTGTTATGCATGGGCAATGGATTAGTTACAAGGCAGGGCGATTATACGGAATTAGCGGCTACTGGGATTATAAAGGTATAACTCTGCCCGTTTTGCGATTTTCTGAGAAATGGAATAACAGTTGCATATTATTAAACACTCTTGTCACTACTCACGCTGTTCCTGGACCCAGTTTGAGGTGACCTCATCGGGGACGTGGCAGCAATTATCATCTGCGTATAGAGATGCAGTCAAAAGTACGTTTAGCCTGCAATATGCCGAGCTTAATAATTGATTACAAATATACTGCAATCCTTATTTCGGTGAGGGATGCAATCTCCACCACATCAAATCAAAAGATATTGACGTCACACTAAGTCCCAGAGTTAAGTACTTGGTATGTCTAAGCTTAACGTATTGATACTCTTGCCTCAAAGAGTTGAGCCTGATTCACATCAACCAATAAGTAAACATCTTCCTTATCAGAGCCTGGTTCTCAGAATATCCTCAACACATTACTGCCGCTAACAGCCGAGCCTTATTGCAAGGTTGTCCCGAAGAAGATAATGCAAGCCAGGTCTGTCAGATACAGCATCAGGATATCAGTTTGGTGAGTGAGAATGCGGCTCCTGACACCCGTATAAGGAAATCATCTGCCCCGAGCGATTTATATAAACCCGGCTGCATCTGCGGCTAAATCATTATTTTGTGATCCTCAGACTTTAGCTCAGACATATCTACTGATAATACATTCTTGGTATCATTTATACCTCCATCTTGCCAGCAGGGCTCTGAAAACCTGCGCTTCCTCGACCGTCCACGCCCAGGGGAGTCATATGTATTGTTATCGAACACCTCGTCATGGAACCCACTGTCAATAGCTGATAAATCATCGGCACACCGATCACGGAAATGGTCTAACTCGTCAAACTCATCCTCCCCATACAAACATTCTTGATCCACCTGCCCAGTTTCCCCCATAAGCCTCTGCCTTTTTGTTGGACTCTTGCTCCTTGCTCTTGCTTCCTGGACGGTCATGATGCACTTGGATTTCTCTGCGCGTTCAGTGCGGTATTGTCCCAAGTCCTCGTCCCATACAAGTAGCACTCGCGGTTCTTTGGTCATGAAAAGAAAATCGTGAAAGATGTTTGGTGAGAAAATGGTCCATGCGAATCTAGCAAAGAGGCATTCTAAAGACGCTGCGTAGATAGCTGGGTGAGCTTCTCTGTTGTGAAAGAGCTTCTGTAACTCGCCACCTGGTATGGAATTAAATACATGCGCTGCAAGAACCACGGGTGCGGGCGATGTATCTGAGCTAGATGATTCGGTTTGGGAAGCCTTGTCACTGTCGTGCCGGTCCGTACTTGGCAGCTGTACCTCGTTAACGGAAATGTTTGTCGATGCAATGCCATCACCTTCCCTCGTACGCAAGGGCAGGGCCTCTCTCTGGTACTCATCTGTCTTGGGAACAAAGCAGAAATTTCGTTCATCAAACATTCTGTGAACATCTGTTCGCAAGGAAATGACATTGGTAAGAGAATTCACTGCCTCGGTCGAAAACGACGTGGCCTTGCCATAACTAATCAATGTCAGTTTCGAGTTCTAAAATATAGCCTTTAGGCTACTTGCTCCATCATGCCGTTGTCATTATACCAGCTCGTCTCTTTGACAGGTATAAGATGAGCGGCATCTACGCTCAGCCCGCAATCAGTAAGGGCGCAACGTCGGATAATGCCATTCGCGTCGCCATGGAATCGAGGTCTTAACCGTTCCCAGCACGGCGGGAGATCGCTATGAGGAAAGCGCCAATCGCCAAAACGCGCAAATATTGGGTATGGGTCGACTGAGGATTTGCAGGGTTGAAGTAGACAAAAGAAGTAGGCCCTCTCTCGAAGAATTCCATCAATTGGCCGCTCTACCACTGTCTCGCCCTGCCTATCAAACGAAAAGTACCCGTCCCATCTGTTCCCAGCTAAGATTCCGCAAGCCGTGTGCGCGATGTCGTAGAAGATGCCTCCGTCATCAAAGGCAGGGAAGGAAATCAACGCGTCACGGATTGGAGGTTGAGCGTCGTTAGAAATCGGTGCTTTTCCATAACCCGGGTGGAAGAACCTAATTACTTTTGGGGATTCAGCTGCATCAGTATCGCCGCAGCGACTTACATCTGCAAAGCGCCTTCGTAGGTTGAGAGGCATATCGGGCTGTTATGTTGTAATGAAATGATTGCAAACCGATGCTCTGATTATGTCCCTACTATCGTTGCTACGGACGACAACCATACGTGATCTACGTTTCCAGCTTACCCTGTACCTAGTATAAACAAATTCTTATATAAAGTATGATAATAAGTTCTTTTATAAGTAATAGTAAGAAATTTCAATAACGCTTTATACATTATTAGAGTGCCCTAAATTGATATTTAGTATGTTAGAACATATGTAGAAATTATCTCCTGTAAGATCTAAATCTGCTCCTCCGAACAGTACTTTGCTATCTTTAGCGCTCATGTCGCATAATCACGTTTAGCCCTACTAACCATTCGGCTACGAGGTTGCAGGTAACTCGTAGAAAAAAATATATAAATTAAAAATGCGCTAATGGTCGCAGGTGGGCAGACTTTATTCCTTCGGAGAAGGAAGAGAAAACAACCTTGGTCTATGGCCGTTTTCGATTTTGATGTAACCCCTGTTAAAACCCGTAAAACGGATTGCTTTAACCGGCTGCAGCCATAAAAGCCCCTTAGCACAGACTGACCGCACAGGGCTTGACGATAGGTAACTAACCATGCAGTTATGACAGGACAGGGCCATCAGGCGTTTAGTGGCACTTATAGCAGACTGACATATGCAGGCGAGCAACTCAAAACGCTCGGCAAGCCACTTAGTGGTGTGAGAAGACAATTGCGGTATAGCGGTAGGGCGAACCGTATGGAAAAACATTGGCTGTTATATGTTTCCTCAATTGTAAGGTGACACGCTTTATTACCCTGCAAGCTTACTTGCCTTTTGGGTGTGGCTGCTGATTAATTGAACCTCCGCCACCTCCGGTCCTTGATTTCTAAGCCTCAACATCCTTCAAACGACCACAAATCCATCCAAGCTTAGTTGAAACAGTCAACCAATTCATAATAGCTCATTTCGGCGTGACTCACAACTCACCAAGTCAGAAGGGTACCGTAAGGAAATGGCTCCCACGGATGAATGACTGCCCGACTCAATGGCTTCAAGCACCATAAGCCGGTCGTAATGCAGTAGATTGCATAGATCCAAGAGGGATGGGGCTGTAATGCAAAGGTAGCTATTGCTTGAACTGTAGTATAAAGAGGCGGCAAGGTTCCGTAAAAGTCGTCAATCAACAAACGACAGGAACACCAACGAATAAACTCAGTATATCGCTTTTGCAACGCTCAGTATGGCCACTCCTCAATCTCTTACACTTCTCGGCCTCGGGAACATGGGTTCCGCCCTCGTACAGGCTCTTCTGAAAGCCTCTAACAAAGTGACGATCTGGAACCGCACGACAGATCGACCTCAGGTTAGAGCCGCTGTTGAGGCGGGAGCTATCCTCGAAGCGGACGTACAGGGTGCTATCTCTAGGAACAACATCATCATCATCTGTCTCCTCGATTACCCCAGCATCAATACTTCGTTGGCTGACATTCCGACCCCTGCCCTTGAGGGAAAGACCATTGTCAACCTGACCAACGGTACCCCGAAACAGGCACGGGAGATGGCAGATTGGGCCACCTCCCACTCTGTTAAATACTACTTCGATGGAGCAGTCATGGTAACGCCTGAAATGATTGGTGGGCCCCAATCTTTTTTCGTCGTCAGTGGGCAATCCCTCGAAGCATTTAAGCCCATCGCCTCACTCCTTGAACCCCTCGGAAGGTCGGAGTATCTCGGCACAGCCATAGATGCTGCTGCTCGATATGACCTTGCTGCTCTATCATCCATGTATGGCATGTTTAGCGGAATGTTTGTCGCAATGGCACTCCTCAAAAAGGGGCACGAGAAGCTTGAACCTGTTGTGTCGGGCAGTCTGAACCCGTTCCTGGGCGCATTGATGCCGTATAATGGACTTATTGCTCGATCTTGGGATAATAAGGCGTGGGATGATAACCTGGGGAATCCAATTGGTATGCAAGCACAGGGTTTAAGAAATATTCTCGAAGCTTGTCGTAACGATGGGATAGATGATGGGTTTCTGAAGAACTTAATGATGGCAATGGAGAGAGTGGTAAAGGATAGAGGAATGAATGGCGGGATTGCAGTAATTGGAGAATATCTCCTAAATGGGTGGTTGGGTAATGAATAGTGGCTGGCTATTAAGACCATTACAGACCTAACTGCTAGGCTGGTAGTTTTATTTATACCTCAATCTGCCTTCTCCAAACAAACGCTATAGTAGTAACCAAGGGCCGCCAGCTAGTCAGTCAAGGCTTCAGTGCTTGCAAATAATGCAATACAACTCATTTTCCATCTTAACGGCGGTACAGATACCACTGTTGCTTGTGCCTGTGGACATAAATACGGCAGTGTGTTTTCTACCGCCATTGAAACTATAACTCACTGACAAGCATGGCAGATCATCTTAAACTTTAAGCTAATAACCAGCTTAGAGTGACAAAGAGTAGACAAGAGAATTGTGTTAAGCAGGAATTGCGCGTCAGGGCCAGGTCCGCTTAGTAGCTCAGGTAGTGAAATTAACAATGTTATCATCAAGAACAGACAAGGGGAAGGGAAACATCTGCTCGCTCCAAGCCATTAGCAAATATGATAAACACAATACTAAAAGATAGCCGTATATTGGCTTACTATGTAACGCGCGTCACGTAATGGGACAGCTGAACAGAATATGGATAAAAACAAATGTTACTTAGAGCTTAGCGCGACTGACATGACGATGTAAGTAGATTGGTCTTATGTAAGATATTCGGGTGTAAAAAAGTAGCAGGACGAGGGAGGTATACAGGTATACCAGGAAACAAATTACAATGTGAGTAAAGGGTCAACAATTCTATTTCAAGATTTGTAGGTAGTTTGCAAGTTAAGAATTCAAGCCACGTGCATCCCACTTCGCTTGAAGGTCTGCTGGCATTCCACAGTATCCCTTTGGCTGGTTAACACCTGGACCCGGCGGCTTCGGTCGATACATTATATCCTTTAATCGACCGGTACTCTGCAAAATCTCAACCATCTTCTGTGACTCGGGCTTCTCATCATCAGGATCTAGAAGATATCTAAGATAACAACTTGGAGAGTACACAATGCCTTCTCGATCAGTGTAGAGATAACGCTCGTTGCGTCGAGGATCATGCGCCACATCGAGGGCTTCTAACAAGGCCTTCAGAGGATCAGGTCCTGCATCTATCGCAAAATGAAGCACTGTCTTCCTTCTGTTACGCCAGGATAGATTAGTCTTTCTTACGAGGAGCTGCATGGTCTTTAGCCTCCTCTCCTCAAAAGTGCCCTCGGCGTTGGCAATCCTACACCAGGGACGAGCCTTGGAGCAACAAGCAACCACGAGCGGGATCATCATGCCAAATTCCTCGAGTTCAAAATTCGGACTGTGCCATTGAAGAAGCCATCTCACAAACTCAGGAAGCGCAAGAAAAGCTGCTGTATGGAGCGATCCGTTATTTGCGTCTTTTCCACATCCCATAGAACGATAAGCCTTCAAGTTACCGAGATATAGCGCCGCGTCGCTTAGAGACAACTCCCGATCCATCATGTCAGTGGGATCTGGGGTCTTAGGTTTTTGGCTAAGATGCGAGAACGAACGACCTGGGATACTGGCTTGCTGGATCTCGTCTCGGTATGATTTAAGAAGTGCTTCGAGGACAACATTGCGTTTGGGGTCAAGCATGCAAGCAAATGCAGCTGATACTCTCGAAGTGGGTGTCGAGTACATTGGCTTTGCTGCTTCAAATCAGTTACAAACCCCTCAAGAAACATTGCAATACCTATCACATACCGTTGTCCCCCCTGGCTACCAGCTCAAGCAAAGTTCTATTCGAGATCTTCAAGTCTGAGCACAAACTCCAAAGCAGAGGTGTCGTCGGCTCCCGCTTCCACTGTTTACACAAAGGCAACATGCTCATCGCACCCGCTGACAAACCGGATTTCAATAGTTTATCGACTACTTCTACACTGCTAGGAAACTTTGTCATAGCCTTGTATAGCAAAGTCGAGTCCTTGAGACGCGGTGCACGTAACTCTGCCATGCAGACGTCCAACCACACGACGAGATGTTTCTCCTTCGGACAGTGCTCAATCATTGCGAGAGTCACGGCGTCTATATTCGCATAGGGGCACATGGCTCGAAAGATGGCCTTATTCCCCGCTGTGCAGGCTAGAGTGAAGCACTCTGCGCCGTTGGTGTTAGGATCAGCTCCTCGATCGAGTAGCAATTTTATAGTTTCTATACATTGACCGTTCTGAACGGCGTTGATGAGAGCCAGTGAAAGGGCATCTTTGCTGATTTTATGCTTAAGAATTGAAGAGTATATCTTGAGCCGCGACTCTGGCTTGAGTATCTTTGAGGTTAAGGCCAACCTAAAGGCAACTGAGGCGGTGTCATCATCCTTGATGGTCCCAACGATCAGTTCCACAATTTCTGTCACCTTCAGTTTAAAGGACAGCTTCAGAGGGAGGTACTCTTTATACTTGATATCAGCCCCATGCTTAACTAGGAGTCTCGATATTGAAAGATCTGTGATTCCGTCCTCCAACGCCCTGACAAGAGCTTGTGAAACGGCAAAGACTGAAATAGGTCCATTTCCAAGAAGGGCTTCGTACACCCAAAGCCGCCTTTCGAGGTTCATTGGAGTCACCACAGAGTTGACAAATACCGTTGTTATGGCACTTCTAGGTTGGACATGTCGAGCTAATAATGTAAATAGCTCTTTGGTAGTGGGAAGGATAGCCGCTTGGAGGTCTGACAATGAGACCTCTACGCGGCGTGCGATGAGCATCTGAACAAGTGGCGTCGAGACTCCAGCCTGAGTAACCATGAGGCTTAAAAGGGCTGACATGTCTGCCTTGGTGAGCCCATGTACAGGGTCCAGCAGTAACTTCAATACTGATTCCCTCTGATGATGGTCTAGCTTTGGCGATCTAATTGCAGCAACACAAGCTTTGCTGATCGATGATGCGCTAGGTCTATGCGATAACAGTGTCTCTAGGATCGTTGTAGAGCCCACTGAAGCCGCAGCGGCGATACTAAGAGTATTGGCGTTGATGCATGTCTTATGTCGGAGGAGCAACATGAGGCCTTTTTGATCTCCTGACTTTGAAAGAGCCTCAATCGTCTCTTCAAATAAAGCTTCGGACTGACCAACCTCCACTCTACCAGCTTTCTTCAGAAGGAGACTCATCATATCAAGCTTGGTATGCCGAGGTTTAGCTGCCAGTGAAGCCCTGAACGCTGTTTTCAGGGAGGCTGTAGTCAGATAACCAGATAATAAAGTCTTCAAAAAGCCAAGATTGCACATTTCGACTGCAAGTCGAACAATGAAGCCATCTTTGAGATTGATATCAAGACCATATTTCAAAAGACATTCGACAATGGTCTCTATGTTGGGATGTCCGACCAGTAACTCTGGTACACTCGCAAAGTCGATCCCTAAGTCATTCCGTGCAGCGGATTGTAGCACTAGTTCCAAAGCTTGGGCGTCATACTTGTTCCTATCGAGAAGTGACGGAAGAAGGTTTTGCATGGCAGGTGGTTTCACAGGGCAGGCCTTGCATAGACACTCAAGTTTACCATGATCTGTCAATACGACCTCGTAAGCCTCGCCCTGTCGATAGTTCGCATCCGCGCCGTGTTTGATTAATAATGCGATGAGATCCAAAGTACGGGGGCTGTCCGAGCCTGCTGCATGGACAAGAGTTTCGTTCAAGACATTTCCACGTGCTCCTTTCTGTATAAGAAATTGTATGATGGCATAGGTCTTATTACCGCCGTCCTCAGATATACGCGAAAAGGCGATAGGCATGGCTTCTGATGGTCGCGCTGTATGTGGGGATGCTTTCCAGAGTAGCTCTATCACCAAGAGCTGTGCTTTCCGAACAGCGACATGAAATACATTAACTCCACCGTTCTCTCCATGAATTGGTGGCTTGTACTGAAGCATGAGACCGATAAGTATCAGATCTGGTTCCGGTGATGGAACCACGGCTGCTAGTTGTGCAAGCAGAGCTTCTTTCGTTACACCCTTGTCAGCGATGACTTTGAAAGCAAGACGTCGAGTAACGCGGTCCGTAATCTTGATGGCGTATGGTAATGCAGCAGAAAGTTGCTCATGACTGATATCGCCCTGCAGTAGAGTCTGTAACATTTCAATGTCAGGGAAGCTGAGGGCCATCTGGATGGACTTGTATGTGACCTGCGCGCCCATTCCATGCAGTGCAGCAACGACACGAACATATCGTTTGGCAACAGCATCGATAAGCTTCTGATCTAATGCCCGTCCCCGACAGCTCAGGTTCTTTGTAGACAATATGTATAGAAACTTGAGCATGTCTTCCTCCGAAGTTCCATCTGGGGCGAACGAAACCAAGTCTTGCGCTTCTTGTGTAGTTAGAGTGGCGGAAAGCACCAGCTCCAAAATGGAAAAGTCCATCATTGACACAGCAGCTTGGATAGAGGGTCGAACACCTGCGCCGATCAGGAGCTCAATCATAGAGACTCTCTTGTGAAGAACGCTCTGATGCATTTCTTGGCGCAGAGCATCTCCATCCCGAAGAATGCCAGTCTCGCTAAGAAGGGCATAGAGAGTATATCTTGTCCTGTAAGTCGATATGGAGGAGACAGTCTGGCATACTTGCATCGAGGCAAGCTCATGCTCGCTCCGATCACGAGTAGGACTTAGAAAACATGCAGTGTTGACATTATGAAAAGAATAGTTCGAAGGAGACACCGCGTTCTGAGCTGTCAAATATGCTAGAAGAATGGCCGTCGCAACGATATTCTCTGCGTTAATGGCTCTGAGGAGCAGCTGGCCGTTTGCAATGTATGGGAAATGGTGGATGCATTGGAGCAGAATATCTGGAATGCTGGTTCCATCAACACTTGGCAGTAGGCAGTACTGCCAATCCTCAATATTTATGCCCTTGGGCGATGACAGCAACACTTTTATGACTTCGACATCGTTCTGTCCGACGAAACCACGCACGAGGTCTCTGTCAATAGACGTGATGCTTGCTCCGAAGCTTAACAGTAGATGGAGCGAGCCCAGATCGCGGTTGGAAAGGGCAACACGTGCCGCTAGGTTCAACAAAGACTGCTCAACGCCGAATTGGCACATCAAGCGCACATATGGAACGTTTCCTTGCTTAGTGATGAGGTCCAACCAGGTCGAAAATCCATGAGTCGACGAAGTTGAGCGTCGAAATATATTCGATTGGCGTTTGTGCAATTTCTTATCTTGAAAGTGCTCCCATAATTCATCCATCGAGTTGAGGCTCATCAGGGCAGAAGCAAGCACTGCATAAGCAACACGGACATCAGGTAACGGACTTTCCAATAGCAGGTCATTAAATGCTTTTCCAACTTCATGCTTGGTGAAGGTCCATTTCTCCTCATTCAGCTTCAAGTTTCTTCGACTTGGGACTCTCAAGAGATGTCTCTTTTGTTGGTCTGGTGGGCGGTAGGCTACATCGTTTGTGCGGGCGCGAACTAGTAGCAGTCTAGCAGCGGCACGGTGTTCGTCCGTCGTGAAAGCCTCATAATTAATCGGTTCAGGCTTTTGGAGAATTCCGACAGGGCCTGGAGGGGAGAGACCAGCATAGCGAGTAAGGATGTCAGTGTTGAGAGAAATGGTGGGAACAACAATAGCGCACGTTGTAGTGCCATAGTTACTCTCCATCTTATTAGTGTGACACCCAAATGTTGGGGGGAAAATGCAAGAGATAGAGGAAAGGGCTAAATTGAAAGAATATCTCAATTACGGACACAATGCGACTCATCTCAGTGTGGCCAAGCCATAAACTCGAGTTCCATTCTACAGCCGAGCCTCGTTTTTTTTCATTGTTTCTCCTTAATCTTTCAGTTGGTGTGCCAGCATACAACCCTTGCAACATCGGGTTCAGCCGCACGCAACCAGCCTCATTTTCAACCTCTCAACTGCTACCCTCGGCAGCCACAAAGTGATGGTGTGTCTTGGTTGCAGAAATATGCAGGCTACGTGTCAGGCTCCGGGCGCTTAATAAAAAAAATGCTCCAGCAGGCGAGATTGCATTGGCCCTAGGTCAAGCCAATTTGATAAAGGCTTGCAGAGGGCTTAGAGGGCTTGTTATTGTAGGCAGCCATTGCGCTTTTTGGATTATGGGCACTCAGCTGCTTCCCGTGGCGAACATTCTCAAGTTAACTTGCAATTCTTCAATTATATATGATTATGAACTGATAGCTGCTTCGCGTTCCTGGTATCATCTAACAAAACTATAATTTAATTGCAACTGCGTCAGAATTCTTGGCTCGAGCAACTGAATTACAATGGCTTCTCCCTCCGATCGCTCTGGCTCAATTACACGAGCTAGTATGACCAAGACGGGCAGCTCTAAAGAAAGCATTGCAAAGCTCGCAGACGAGCTTCTCCGTCAATCTCTGACGCGCAAACCCGACTCTCCTGCCGACAAAGCATCATCGCTGAGATCGAAGACGTCTGGGGCACCGTCAGCTTCAGCAAGCATCACTCGCTCCAGCACATACAAGGCCCGAGGCTCCGCTGCTGCAGATGAGTTACTCCGGGCTTCATTGCTTCGCGATGCGTCATCTGTATCCAGCGTCCCTCCTTCGTACCGCACTCACCAAGGCGTGGCCAAACCATCAACACTTGCTAGTTCCTCATTAAGCAAAGTAAAAGACAGGTCAATCATCCCTGCTTCATACACTAAAGATCGACTGTCGTCTCTCAAGTCAGAAGTCGCTCGTGCCAATGCTGCCGTCCCATCCCCTACCAAGTCAGACTTGTTCAAAGCCTCTTGCTCAACGGATATCCTCTTCCTGCTTGATACAACATACTCCATGGATAGCTATATCGAAACAGCAAAGAACCAGATCAGGTCCATTGTCAAAGAGATCAAAGAGGTCTTTTTGAATGAGTCAAATGTGCGTATTGCTGTGGTTGGTTACAAAGACCATGGCGACGAGCCTAATATTGAATTCCTTGACTTCACAACCTCGGCGACCGAAGTGTATAACTTCTTGTCCTCTCTCGAGGCGTCTGGTGGATGTGATATTCCCGAGGATGTTTTGGGTGGCATACGACAGGCTGTCAATGCGTCGTGGAAGCAACAGACCCGGTGTCTTATCCACATTGCCGATGCACCTCCTCATGGGCATGCTCTGCATGACTATAATGAGAGTGAAGACGACTACTACAGGACTGCAAGTGAGCCCCACGGACTTACACACGAGAATCTTCTCAGCCGCCTTGTCAAACTCAAAGTCAACTATGCTCTTCTCCGTATCAACTCGTCCACCGACCGCATGGCTTTTGAGTTTGGTAAGTGCTACAGTAGCAGTTTGTCTGGAGTCGACGTGAAGCTTCATGACAAGAACTGTTACAACACCCACATCCAAGATTCGCTCATCTTGGCTAAATCAAGGGCGAAAAGGACTGCAACGAGTACGGGGCCGCTCTTTGAAGAACTACAACTTGGGACAGGCTACACTTCTATTAAACATTTAGTCGTCAGCACAGTCACCTCTTCTGTTTCGCGTACAGCGAACCGCTTAACTCTTGGTCTCAGCCATAGCAGAAGAGGTGCTGCGTCTCACATGTTCAAGGCTCCCGTGTTGACAGCTATTATGGAAGATGGCAGCATTGCGAAAACCATCGCTCGCAAAAGCATTACGCTCGAGACATCTCCTCCACGATGGGATACTCCAAATTGGTTGGATAAGAAGGTAGCAGTGGAGGGATTTTGTTTGGATCTTAGCGTCCACGAAGCTGATACCCTCGATGCTATGATGGACAACGACGAGAATATCAAGCTAGGCCTTGTCCGGCTCGATATCAATGCACGTTCAAAGCCTTTTGCTGAAGGATCTCTACGTGTTGCAGCTTACGCCCGTCCCGTCTCAACTACGAACAAATTCGTCCTCAAGTCCTTCAAACACTCTGAACATCGCCTTGCCAATCTTATAGAAGACATGCGAATGCAAGCACTCTGCAAAGCATTTGCACTTGAGTTTAATGGCCTTGTCAAATCTTCCCAGCCAATCGATTTCATCACCACTCTCTGTCTCCAAGACAAAGCTCCTGGATCAAAGACAGAAGATAACTTGTCACTTGAGCCATTTATCGACGGTGAATACATCAAGTACAACAGCAATGGTGCTTATGTCTTGGATGATGATGATAATCCGTTTAATGAAATTGCTCAGGCCTTCTCGCACTTTACATTTGAGCGCTCATGGGGCCACTTCCTCGTCACTGATCTTCAAGGCGTTGGTAACTCGTTTACCGATCCTGCAATTCAGACTAAAGATCCTGACCGCTTTAAACTGGGCGAAACAAATATTGGCGAAGAAGGTTTCAAGTTCTTTTTTGCATTGCATGTCTGTAAGAAGACATGCCGCAATCTCGGACTTCTCACAAACAAAGGAATGCTAATGTCTGGGAATTTCACATTTCGGGAAACGTGGCCCGCCATGGATCCCACTGTCTGCTGTTCTAACAAGCTATGTCGCAAGATCATCCGTCTCGCAAGTGCAAATAAGTCGCCAACTTACCCAGAGCACAATTGGTGCAACGGTTGTTTCCCGCAGCTGAAGTCCACTGAAACCAGTATATCATGCGCAGCACCCGGTGTAAAGCATAAGTTTCAGGTTTCGGGATTTTATTCAGAAAGTCAAGGGGAGGGCTTGCCGACTGTTTGTAAAGAGCACAGGGAGAAAGATCTTACAGCCACAACGGTGGTTGGTGGTGGACTATGGGAGACTACGAAGTCAACCGATAAGAAGGAGATTTCTGGGAGGCTATGGTAGGCCTGAACTTGATCTCGCATAGCTGTACTACATCCGACCTGTTTGCACGTAGCTGTAATTGAAATGTAGTCGACTAGTCGATAACATACCAGAATCACAAATACTAGTCATTATACAGAAGACTATAAATGTCCCATCGGTTTAGAAATACACGACCGCCCTCGAACAGAACCGCTCGGCCCTCGAGCATCACACCGTGCATGCTTGACGGACTATGTCGCAAGCTAAGTAACAAACCATGGCTGCACTGTGACCAGATTGTAACATCTCTCGTGGATGAATACGGAGTCGACGTGTCAGTCAGTAGCATCACTCGGGCTTTGCAGTCACACAAATAGTCCAAGAAGGTAACACGTCGGGTTGCGAGGCAAAGGAACTCGCTGCTATGACATCTATATTATTACAAGCTGTCAAAGTACAAATCATATCACTTGATCTTTATTGACGAGTCTGGATGGGACACCTTAACGCAGCCGTGGAAGGGATGGGCTCCTATAGGCACTACACCTGTTCATGTTGCTGAGTTCAGGCGCGGGGTTAGGCGCTAGTACGAGACATTGAATTCATGGTTGTTCTCCAAATTCGGTCATATTCCCTGGCCGGCCTTATCGCAAGGCCTTTGATGGTTCGATTCATTGTATCTAAGAAGTATGCATATTAAAGTGTGCGTTCAAGCTACTTACCGATTAGCTCAATGTGTTAAGAGTTTGTTTGCATTATGGCAGCATTTTCTGCAGAACAATTACCCCCTCTCCAATCCCAAAAAGGCCTATGTCTAGTGACGTGTTGCAGAGTTTATAGAGCATGGAAAATTTCTTTGCAACTACGCGGATTGTCAAATGACCTTTGACAAAAACCGCGAGAGGAAGTTATCCGTTGCATGTTTCCTCATCTTTGATTTGTTCTTGTTGCTAAGCAAGGCTAAAAGCAACCATCTTAGAAAGCATGAAAAACCTTTTCATTGTTCCTGGCCTGGCTGTCAGTTCAAAGATTTATAGAGGAAGGATATAATTCGGCATTACGACGCTCCTTGTTCGCAAAAGACTATTCTATGTCTTCAATGTCGCGAGAATATCACATGACATGATAACCTCAAGAGGCATGTAGAAGAAACGCACGAGGGAAAGAAGAGAATCAAGAAGTCCTAGCCACAAACTTTCGCTAACAATGTGTACTAAAATACCCATGTGCCTCAATCGTCCAGTAATCCATCCTTAGTAGCCTTGAGTAAACACTTCCTTCACTGATCGGGTTACCTGACTCGCAAGTCAGGGACTATAGACTCCACCTATGTTCATACCTTTTCCAATCAAGCTAATCGCCCAAACCTGCACCTCCATCAGATTCCTCGTCACTATCTCCAGAACCATCATTCGTCCCACCAACAGTCTCACCATCATTGAGATGCGCCAATGAATCGGAATCTGTAAATGCTATAGTCGTCAGTACGTACTTGACTGTAAATCTCCTGGTAGTTTTTAATGGACTGACCATCACTTTCTCCATCTCCGCTCTCAAATACTTCTTCAACTTCAGAAAATGTGACAGACCCCATGACCGCAGTGATGTTTGTCGTTGAGTCTGGCTGCCATGGGGTTGGTTGTTGTTGGGTTACAATCTGCTCCTCCACAAGGTTGCTCAGCTCCTTGCTAAGGTTTGCCAAAACACGGCGCTGATCCGGCCAGTGCTCACTCTCCCCGCCCTCGGGTAGATCGATAGGACGCCAGTTGAGATATGTCTTTTGGTGAGATTCGGGCACAACAAATCTACCAGGATGGCACTTGAAATAAAGTTTGCAGCAGAGACACGCAAGCTTGCTGCAGGCTATGTAACGATCATGTCCCACAAATCTGCGTTGATTACGATGAAATTCTTCGAGGATCTGGATCTCCGCGTGCACATTGTGATGTCTTTCCTCATCGTCATAGAATGCCTTGATAGCATCTTCTAGCCTCATTGAGCCATCCAACTGTCCCAGATAGGCCTGCATATCCTCCAAGCGTGGATCATTAGCTGGAAGCATTCTTCTGACTATCGAATCCAGGTTTCTCAAGCCATCTGTCGTAGGTACCTTTGCCGCGATGGGGGCTTCTACTCTTCTGATTTCGTAAGAGTTGAGCAGCGATCCTAGGAGGAGGGAGTCGTGAACGAGATGAGTAGGTACTCGAATTTTCTCAGCTAAGCGGCCAATGAGATGCTTGACAGATCTAAATTGCTCTGCTGTTCCTTGTGGAGCCACCTGCAGCTCTTGTTTTAGAGCTTCCAATGTCGCTATTTGGGGAGCATGGCGAGCATTGTAAGCAGCCTGACAAAGGATCAAAGGATCGGTTGTAGTGGAAGAGAATTGAGGTAACCAGTTGAGTAGAGCAGGAATTCCTATTCTTCAGTCAGCTTGTCCCTTTTTGAATTCTTCTCTCTTACCAAGTGTATTGATAGTGTCCATGTTAGCTGCCAAGTAGCTCTCGCAGGTACGCACAGCCCGCACCAACATTCCACATTCTTTTCTCAATCTTGGAGCAGCAAACTGGACATATCTGTATGTTAACATTGCCCTCAATCTTTCTTTTTCTACCTCGGTAGACTTTGGTTCTCTTCGTAGATCATCTAGGACAGTAGAAAGGAAGGCAAGAACACCATCTTTTGGCGACACATTTGCTGCAATCCAAAATACAACACCGTTGTCCCGGGCTTCTAAAGCTATCGAAGTTGTTGTTTCGCCACCCTTCCGGTAGTCGCAGATAAAACACAAGCTCGTTAGAAACCTTCGTCTTGCGCCTTGCAGGTCTGTAGGGGGCTGGGAGATGGCGGTATGGGGGCCGTTGGCTCTTTTAAGAATATGAAAGAGGGCAAGAAACTCAAAGAGCCGAGAGAGAATTCTCCTGTACTTGTCTGTACGGGGTGGTCCGATACCCATGTTGCCTACGGGATCTTTGGTGAATGGTGACTGAAAGACTAAATTATTTTTGGCAATAAAAGGCCTGGCATGAAAAGAAATGAAATCTGTATGAAGTAGATATTGAGAGAAGGGTTGTCTTTATATGTTGGTTCATTTCTAATTTCCAGTGTTCCTCGCCCAGTCAAGTTTCCTGTTTCAACCTGGTAGGCCTCCGCATATGTGGGTGAGTATAAGGCAGATTATTGCGCCATTTTCTTACAATAATTGATGTCAAGGCCATGTTGTTGGTTGAATGCGTAAAATTACGCGCTAGGGGAGGCCTACCTTTTGTTGGCTGTGGCTCATTGGCTAGGAGGGAGAGTTGGTTGCATATAGGTCGGAGTCACGGACATTTTGCCGAAGACTGCCTCGTAAATTGGTGTGTTTATTAAAATTCAAAGAAAAGTGGCCCGTCAGTGGGGGTGACCTGTTAGGTGATGGTCGACGATAGTTTTTATTTCCCTGATGGTCGCTGTTTTGTCCCAGAATTTTAGACGGAGGCGTTCTACGAGGGATAGAGTCATCAGCTACTAAACTCCTAATCGAGGGGAAGCCAACATTATTAACATTAGATGGTATTAAAACTGTTCTTGACGTGTTTATTTAGTACTATTTCAGTTCCAGACCTTTAACTTTGTCTTCTAAACCATCTACAATAGGTTTCAAGAAATATTGTGAGCGACAAGAATGCGCCATAAGACGATGGGACATACCGCTCACTGAATCCTTCTCTCCATCATCGTCCCTCTTGATCGCCTTCTTCTTCGTCTTTGGACGCGGATTCATGATTGCGTGAGTATTGACAACGAGTTTCCAAATATTCTCATCATGTCCCCAAAGGGGGTCTCCGCGTTCATCATAGAATGCTGGCGATTCGAAACTTCATACGATCTCCAATGTTGACGACATACTTAATCCATGAAGCAGCTCAGACGAATTTTCTGCATATAGACCTTCTCTTCGCAATTGCTACGAGGTAAGGCGCGCGGTTTGCGTCAGCTCTTGGCCAGAATCAACACTAAATAACACTTCTCAAAACACACTTCAAGCAGCATACCAATCGGTGGGGTAAATAACTCAATTGTACTACAGCTAATTTTGAACTGTAGGATTGGGCAATGGTTTGATTGTTTGGTATGCAAGAACAAGAGGTTTGCTAACTAGATCTCTTGCAAAGACACCAAATTGACGTTCATGGACGTTTGCCGAAATCCTCGTCCAAGATAGTTTTATATGGCAAGGTAGATAATATATCAAGTAAGGCTTTTCTTAACTTAAAAAAAAAATCCGTTTGGCCTGATTGTAGCATGAGCACCAAATCTTTTGAACGCTTTCTGTTTGTGACACGTTTTGTCCGTGATTTTTAATTGATAATTGAGTTGAGTATAATGAACTACTTACCTTTGAGATTTAATGTTGCAATAGCTATTTATATAGTCCCTTTATATTGGAAATCACTGATAGGGCCTGTCTTTTTATTAACTGTCTGTATCTAGACGACCACTTTCTCCAGCCTTGTGCACTAGTTTGAACCGAGCCACTATCCCGAAGTATCTTCAGAACCTGTTCAATTACAAACCCAAATCTAGGGTCAAGGCCCTCGCTTCCAAGGCATCAATTTCGGGCTTTAGGAGATCTTGTAGCCGACAAAAATGAACCGTGAGCTGTTTGGGGGTATTATTTGGCGGTTCGTCGTCTTCATGGTCGAACATGTCTCGGTGCTTCGTTTTCCGGCCTGATAACGAGGAAGTATTTTTTTGTAGCACCCAGACATCCTCTTTAGACTGTCCAAAGGAAGAATCAAAAGTAGACCGTCCAAAAGAAGAATCAAAGGAATAACCCGATACGCGTTCCAACGGAAGATAGATAGAGGGCGAGTCAAAGCCCCGCACCGTCGCGAATACCGAAGATAGACTCAAGTTGCGGAAAGGCCTTCCGGGACGAGGTGAGTGCAAATTCCTGCTCTTCATTTGTTGGGTTAATGCTCCAAGCATCATGAGCCTGCATGCGAAGACACCACAAGAGCGGCCCGAGCATAAGTTGTCCAATACGGTGTTCAACTGTGCGATCAGATCTTCGAGAAGATCCTGTCTCTTTTGCTCAATTATATCTGCCCTGGTAAGTATTATACTTACGAAATGATGATGAACATACCAACGATATCTGGACGCATAGGAAGCCCTAGTATATCTATAGGTCCGGTACTGCGCATAATTGCCACTCTTGTCGCCTGCTTAAACTTCTCGTCCAGACCAAATACCGATGCAACGAAGATCCATTGTACCAGCTCGTCACACATTTGACTGGAAACTGACTCAGATAACCGATTAATCCATACCTTGACAAAAAATGATAGAGCCTCATGACATTGAAGGTCGTCCACGATTTCAGCTATTGAGACTATCATCTGAAGCGTGACCTTATCTGGCAAATCTTGAGTTTGCGCGTGGATGACCTTCATGACAATCTTGAGAGCTTCAGGATTAAACAAAGGTTCAATTTTCCAGTGATAAAGACCATCAGCTTCCGTTTTTCGAGTCTCACGATAGTCTCGTTGGAACTTCGCTCTGGCATGTCGTGATGCTACTGTAAGATGTTTCCTGGATACTTTTAACCTGAGTTCGGATACCGATTCGTCTCCTAAATCAATAGTAAAACCAGTTAGTTCTATGCCAATGTGAAAAGACTTTCCAGGCGATGTCTTGCCAGACCTTTATGACAGTGGGTAGTCCCATCGATGCTGGAGATTGTGGGATGGCCATCTGGCTCATCAGCAGCCGTTGGCTCATCAGCAGCCGTTAGCTCGTCAGCTTCCGCTGGCTCTTCAACAGCTACTGGCTCATCAGCTTCCGCTAACTCTTCGGCAGCTAATGGTTCAATTGCGCTCCGGCAAAGTACAGTCAAGGAGGAGATGATAATCAAGGTATCTCCATTAGGGTCAATGTTTTCGTAAAGGACGGTCATGTCTGAGCTTATCACCATGTCGTAGGTAAAAGGAGACTCTTCGTGCGGCGATCATAAAATCAGGCTGCAAACATGTCAGAAGTCAAGAGTCTATGAGGTTCGTCTATAGTACTGGAACTTTTGGCGTCATTTACAGGCATGTCACACCTTCCATCAATACAAGCATAGCTCAATGACGTGGAACCTGCATGTTATGATTGATTCTTTGCAATGACAACGTGCAATGCAGCATGACCAACATGATCATCGGCTCCCTACCTATCGCGACCGCAGTATGCGATTCAAGCCCCGCCCGTGGCAGGCCTCATTTTTGTAGGACTACACCACAACTCGATTATTTGTTAGTCTTAGTTATTACAATTTGAGCATGCCTCACTGTCATGTAAGGCTCAACCAACACAGAGTGGGTCATTTGAGTCTTATATGTACCAAGAGGAAATGTGAATCCGGCCAATTACCATCTATCTAAACGCACTTAAAGACGAGCTAACATGTCTACCCCTCATTTTCTTATGTCACTTATGCGTCCTGCATGATAGTTCTTGCTTTTTTCAAGATGGTCGGCCTCCTGTACCAATGTGAAGGAAATTTACATCGAACAACCTTTTTCATCGCATTCGGATGGTGGATATAAACAGGATGGGGTAGACGACAGCAACGCGACGCGACGCGTTGCGAGTTTCTGATTTCATCAGCTTGGTACGCGAAGTGCAATGAGCTTCTATTGGGGGAAATGGTGATTGGTCAAAAACAGGAAACTTAATGCGTTTCTAGTGACAATTCTTGAGTAGGCTGTCGATACAAACAATAATTGTCAGGGGGTCCATATATTCTAGACTGCTCTATTGCCTGTTGAGATTCATCCTTATTATTAGGCGTAAAAATAATACACACTAAAAATCGATCATGCGACTGGGGTCGAAAATTCGACTTGCAGCCTCCTGAACATCCTCGAAGCGCATGAAATTGCATTGCTCACTTTCCAGGTGATTGGTAACGGCCGCAAGCGTACTGAATTTCTTACCGCAAGCCTTTTTTGGGCAATGATACAACTTTTGCCCGTGCTTTGGCGACTTAAGATGCTGATTAAGAGATTTGAAGCTCTTAAACGGAGCTCGACAGAGGGAGCAATTGAAAGTCCTAGTGATTGCATTCCAGGATCTTTCGGTGGCCTCAAAACCGTCGGACTTGGACCAGTTGAGCAGTTTCATGGTGAGTGAGCCATTGGGATCCCGCTTTTTAACTGCTTCGTAAACCATCATCCTGTTTAAAGGAGCTTTGGGACAGCCATTATTCTCAAGATGCTGGAAGATACCCGCTGCAGTTACGTATAGATGGCCGCAGAAAGGGCAGGGCTGATTTTCTCCTTGGTGTACCCTACTTCGGAGATGCTATGCATATCAGTCATCAGTCATCGGCAGATTGGAGGTTCATAGCTAACCATCTTAATGCTATTCAAGTCTTTAAAGGACCGATCACACGGATCACAATAAAGATGATCATTGATCTCATGATTCCTCAGATCATCTAACGTGTCAAATTCCTCACCACAGTCGTCGAACTCGCAATAGTAGCTGAACTCTTCCGATGAATCCGACACTGAAGCAGCACAGTGGTCGAGATCGATCATATGCTGTTCAACAGCACGCTGGCTCTTAAAGTAGCGGTCACAGGTCTCGCATTCGAAGTCTGGGACTTCATGTGAAGTGCTTACTACATGCTGGTTACGGGATCGCCAAGTAGGCCATGTTTTCCAGCATGTACCGCAGGCAAAGGCCATCGGAAAATGAAGTGATATACCACTATAAAGAAATTCAGAGATATTTAAGATACAATATTGGTTCTGAAAAGTTATTTGAAATCATTAGAAGCGACAAAACCAGTCTTATCCCTAAAGTCCAATGGCCAAGACACTAGTAGTGGTCGGCCTCCTGCATCTGCAATACGTGGCCGTTTCATGTTGCCTACCCTGCTCCTACCCAAGTATTCTGGTCGAAAACGGGGCCTGTTCCCGACGCGATGATCCGTACCATAGTATATATATTTAATAACTAGTCTTAACACCTATGTGAGGGCTAGCTATGTTGAGAACTCATACTACCTAGGCGAATACCTCGTATAGTAATTAAATACCAACGGCTTAACCGATGTTTCCCATACTAAATAGGCCTTATAAATATATTTAGGCTCAGCAATGTCTATCGCGGCCCATAAAATTACCACTTTCTGCATTGGCACAGAAGTCGAGGCCAGGGGCATAGTTCATATACCCACAGCCAATCGAATCAAAACCAATGGAAGACGGTACCTGTGTTCCTGGCACATACCAGCCACATGAATCAGTAATATGCTGAAGAATTTCAGCGTACCGGGAGGAAGTCATTGGATATACAGTATCAGTACAGCAGAATGCAACCTATTCCATGTAAATAGTTAGAAAAAGACATGCACCCGTCTACTTGAGTACAAATGTATCCAAGGACGGAGATTGAAAACAACTTACCACATCATTCCAAATGGAATACCAAGCTTGAGTAACCTCACCCACACCGCCATCGGATATGTCAAATTGTCCTTTAAGCATGTCGACAGCTGTATCGCAATTTCCATGGTTCATAGAAAGACTAAAATATTCAACCAATTGAGTAATCATGCAATCGACGGTAATAAAGATGTCAATGTTTGTACATACCCACATCCACAGAACATCTCCGGGTCATCCCGGTCCCATCCACCTTCGTCTTTCCATTGGCGAGCCTTCAGCTGAGGCGAAGGTGCTCTCTGAGTCACGGTGGTGATGCGGTCAACTGTGAGTCCATCATAGACTTCAAGACCTTGAGCGTTCACATGCACACGGTATACACCATTAGGCAAGTTCTCTGGCATCGTAAATCCCGCGCAAGCAACAGCCGACTGCAGAACAAGGATGGGGGTTCTGGATTTCATGATGAACAGGTGTGTTGAGGTGTATGAGGTTTGAGTATACGGAGAGGCTGAGACTGGAAGTGATGAATGAGAGGAATTTAATGTCCATGAGTGACTAATTGAAGGCTTTAATATTTCTTTTTGTCGTCCTTGAAGAAGAGTATTGAGGAGACGCAGCGATAGGGTTACCAAGTTGAGATTAGAGCTATACAATTGTGTCTCGTTTCGTCTGGGATAAAAGGACAAAAGACCTCAGCAGCTTCCTATCTTGTCATTTCAATTCGTAGAGTGTCGTGCCGACTTATCCGGTTCATGTCAAGGGCCAATAACCCAACATACCCACGTGTTTGGATTGGCTGAAGCAAACCCGTAATAGCTGCTAGCTAGCTCAAAAGGTCTTTCAATACACGGCTGTAATGCTTAGTGCGCTTTACGCAACAGCTATCTAATCTAAACGCCTATATAGCGGCAATATCCCCATGTCATATGTAGATTAATAGCTAGTCAGGTTTAGTCAGTAATACTCACTTACAGTATACAGTAGTATTCCATCGTATTACGAAAATGCCTCAATAGATCAGGGAGTTATTTAAGTCTAGGACATTCCTAGGACTAATGCAAATTACAGTTAAATTTCCTTACTGACTGCTTATTCTGGATTTAGGATATAATTAATATCACATGGGTGCAAGCTCGGGGTACGTAAATAACTAAAGGGCAAGTAAGAGGCTTGGCATAAAAGAAAGAAAACATTAATACTAGCGAGAACGAAATTTTTAATTTGATAGCTGTGAGGAGAGACTCGCGTGACTTATATACGCCTTCTGGTGGGAGGGCATCTTCGACAAATACTGCCTGGGCCATTACTAGCCCATTGTCTGGCGATACAATTGCTCGTAATAAGTGTTGCAGAGCGTGTCTCGCAGCACCAATCGAAGAATGCATTTTGGGGCCTTAGTCAGAGGGCGCGCCCAGGCGCCCACTTATCAGTCGCCAAGTACTACTTGTCCTTTACATTTTAATTACCTACAGCCCCTCTCAGAACCGCGTTGCAGCCTTATAAATTCTCAGGAGATAGATTACAGTATTTAATTGAGAATAAAACGTCCTATAAAAGACCTAGGGATTAATAATAATCATTTTAAGGATAATAAAGAAATAGTATTTTCTATTACTAGTTTAAGTTCTTAAATAATACTTAAATCCCTAGTTACATTTAACTAGTACCCTAGAGGATATATTAACTTAAAATATTAACTTTACTATTATAGTAGATTAGTTCCCGGGACACATGTTTGTGGTCTTCCTCTGAATAATAGACTCTTTTGAATTTTCACTCCTTTTATCGTTCTAAGCCCTTACAATATGCTTATAGCGGTCACACCTTTGTCTCCCTCGCAGCTGAAAAATAAACCCCGCATCTTGGCTATAACCAGACTACTAATTCATCAATTTGACGAGGATATGGAGCCTCTATCCGCCCTCGGCATTGCCGCTGCTGTGGTGCAGTTCGTGGATTTTGGGCAGCGACTTCTCTCAGAAACTTGGCATGTCTACCGCTCTGCGGCGGGTCAGGATCTCGAACTCCACGAGCTCTCCACTATCTCACGAGACCTTACTCAGATAGCTCAAGCCGTGAGAACAGCTTTGGATCAGCAGCAGCAAGGGGGCTCATCAAGTACATCTCAGCATGTAGACGCCATGTTGCTCCGTGTATGTCGTGAGTGCGATGCCATTGCCGAACAGATCGAGGGCATCCTGCCACAGATCAACGTGTCTTTCAAGAGAGAGCTTAAGGGTGGGAAGAGAGGGGAGAATCAATTTTTCTTTATAAAAGACAGGCCAGTATCGATAGGAGAAGCATTTCGCAGGGCGCTGAGAACATTATGAAAGGGCAAGGAGGTTGACGATTTGAAAATGCGCCTCATTGAAGTTCGTCAGCAAATCATGATGGCGGTGACCATGTCTATTTGGTAGGTACCACAAAACTCGCTCTTGTTTTGTTCGACTGGAGTTCTTACATTTACAGGTACACGTCCCAAGATAGCAGAGGCTGGGAGAAGCAATTTAGCGATAAGGTTGACACCATGATTGAGACTCTAGATCAAGCAGTCGAGTACACAGTTAACACGGGACCTGGAAGACTCACCTACAAGGAAGAGATTGGCACACTTGTTACAAGCCAAGCATCTGGGGGCCTTATTGCGATTGGATCAGATCAACGCATAAATATGACGGAAGACAAGGACGGTGGAACTCATGCAGGACGAGGCGAGGGCATCGGGTCAATCGAATCAAAAGCCATAGAATCCATTGTCCAGAGTCGGGTAGCCAAAGAAATTGTCTCTCGACTTTGGAGGAAGGACTGGGAACCTGAAGACTCCGTCTTGTCAACATTTCCCCAGAAATCACCCTTTTCACCCGAAGAACTGGAGTCGGCTATTCGCGATAGCCTTTCTTTCTCCTCAATGGACAACCGAGAAGAGGCTATCTCAGAAACTTTCAAGTCCACTTATCATTGGATGTTTTCTCGGACACCCCAACTTTTAGACACCGGAGAGCCAATGTGGTCCAGTCTACCGGATTGGCTCGAAAGTAATTCTCGGCTTCCGTATTGGATTACTGGCAAGCCTGGCGCTGGTAAATCTACAGCCATGAAATACAATGCGAACAACTCAGAAGTCGACCAGTACCTCTTTGCATGGGCTCAAGGCATCCCTATACACAAGATCAAGTACTACGCTTGGAAACCGGGACTTGACCTGGCTAAATCGGAGCAAGGTTTACTCAGAACGCTATTATACCAGACTCTTCGAGATAACCCAAAACTAGTACCAATTATCTGCCCGAGACGGTGGACGCTCTTTCACATAGTCCGCGAGCTTGACTTACGAGACGTGCCCTCATGGAGTGATTGGGAACTACACGAGTCATTCTCACGTCTGTTGAAGTTTGCCAAGGATAAGATACGTCTTGTCATATTCGTTGATGGGCTTGACGAGTTCGACGTTGCTCCTGTGCAACTTTGTTCCTTGATTCGAGATATCGCTCAACATGAAGCTATCAAAATTTGCGTTGCGAGTCGACCGTGGCCGCAGTTCAGCGATGCATTTGCAGATAGTCCAGGGATGCAGATGCATCTTCTCACGCACGATGACATCAAAAGATATGTATTGGATCATTTCACGACTATCAGGGCCTTTCGGGAGCTGAACTCCATCTATCAGAAGGGTGGCGACGAACTCTTGAACCAGCTCGTCTCCAAATCTGATGGTGTCTTTCTCTGGACTGCTATTGTCACTCAGACTATCTATCAATCTCTGGTCGAAGGTGCCAGCCTGTCACAACTACAATCAATTCTGGACAAGATGCCCCCCGAAATCGAGAATCTTTATGATGCCATTTACTTAACTATCCCTGAGAGACTTCTACAAGAAGTATCAGTCATGCTTCAGATACATGTGTCTTCCCATAAACCAGTTCACTGGATGACCCTATGGTTGGCAGATGAGACGAGGGGAACCAAGATGAATATTGACTTCGAGAACCTAGACCTAGATCAGGTGCTGGCGGCTCTGAAAAGAAGACTCAGTGCCCGAACTCGAGGAATCCTAGAAGCCGTCAGATCTACACAGACTGTTGACTTCCTCCATAGAACTGCTGCAGAATGGGTTAAGCAGCCTAGGGTCTGGAAACAACTTCGATCCGTAAGCCCTGCAGGCTTCGATCCATATTTGAGTCTTCTACGTGCAGAAATCATCAAAATGGAGAACACAGGAATAAACCACCTTCAAGAAACCGAAGATGTTTGGAGGAGAATCACTGGTTCTCTGCTATATGCATCTCTTGCGGATGACAACGTGGTCCCTGAAAGGATGCTTGCGGACACTGTGGATCAACTTCACCAAGCGGCAAACATCTATTTCTCTCTGCATTATATCTCAAACATTGACACACTGTGGCCTAGTTATCAATCCCAGGTGAATTTGACTGGAGAACCTCCGCACAATAGTTTTCACGGGCTAGCAGTGCAATTTTCCCTACTTCCTTATATCCGCCGCGAGTTCGAAGCATATCCTTCTCGGTTTCATCCAGTTCCAGATAAAGGGTCCAAGGCCCTTCTTGAGCAGGCCATTTTTGGATTTGCAATGTATTCTGCACCACAGAGTCTTGTTGGTCTGGACGAATCCAGGATTCCTGATGCTCGGAGGCTTGACACAATAGCTTATCTTGTGTCCAAGGGAGTTAGGCAAGCCGGCATTTCTTCTCTGATTAAAGGGGCTGAAAACAACTGTAAGAAAACTGATAGGGAACGCGACTTCCAGTATTACAATGAAGTCAAGCATCTCTTGCAATGCATGAACGCTTTAGGCGATGGAAAGAGGGCGTATGTGAAGGAGAGATTTGGAACAAAGATAAAGAAGTGGTTTGGCTAATGTTAAAACTGCATGCTTATAATAGCGTTAAAAAAAACCTATTACTCTATATTAAAATTAATTCTATAAAATTAATATAGTAAATAAGCAACTGCACTAAATAAGTATATATATATATTAAAAAGCCCTTACTTTATAATATTTCTATTTAATTAAATACTTTCATATGAGACCTTACTTATTAGGGTGGCCTTTAAGACCTTTCCTAATTCGAGATGCCGATAGACCAAGTACCAAGTAATAGGCCTCGTTCTACGGCTGCAGACTGCGCCGTTGCTGATACATCGGTATAGCTATTGGGCTGTTAGCAAGAGGGATCAGAGGCCGGGTTAGATAACGTGCTGTATGATGGACGATAGAAGCTTGGTATCTTTCTGGGTAAGTTAAAGGAAGAAGGTTGTAAGGCTAGCTGCTAAGAGATCTTTAGTTGGTATTTATACTACTTTATTAAGGTAGCAGTTATACTACTAAGGCAGCTAAACCTTATATTAATATATAACTTATTAATATAATAGCTTAAAT